>PVIH01016295.1:14101-46196 GCA_004025045.1 Sigmodon hispidus | reverse complement strand
AATAGACTTGAAATGCTAAGACTGAACGGGGCACCGGAGCCCAGGATCACTGGGCCCCCACTGTAGTTTATCTGAGGAATAAATGGGGACAGGGCTATTAGTCCAAGGGGAGCTCAGGGGGTTCTTCCTCATCAGAGTCAAATTCAACATTTTCATCTTTTATCCATCGACCTCGTCCATCTGGGACCCATCCAGAGCTTCGGAGGGTTAGATAATGGTTGAGGACTCGTCGTTTTGTGGGGCTCATAGGTGCGGAGGCCAAGAGAGCTGATGACTCCTTGGCGTGAGACTCTTCCCTAGGCTCAGGTCCTCCACTGATCTTTCCACTCTGGAGTCCGACCTCTGGAGCTGGTAAAGAAGAACTGGAGGCCAACGGAGCAGGGCCTTCTGGCCTGTGCTTCCTCCGGCAGCAACTGTTATAGTGCGGAGCTCTGTGCAGAGCATTCTGTGTGATTAACCGAGTCTGGGTTAGCAAAGGAGCCTCAGCTTTGCTTTCTGACTTCAATTCATTCTGCTGTCTTGGATTTTGCTCTGTTTCCTTGCTTGACTGCTTTTTGCCATAGAAAAGCTTCAGACTGGACAGATGCTTCTTGCCTGCTCGGTGGGTGGTCAGCATGGCCAGCGTGTCCAGTACTGGTCGATGGGGGCAGATGGCACAAGCAAAGCGCCCATCCCGCAGCATCAGGGCTTCATCCTCTGGGATGTAACTAGCCAGCAAGTCTCCAACTCTTCGTTTTTTGAGCACATTGAGCTGACTCCAGTCGTCCCCTTCCCTCTTGAAAGACATCACGACTGTGAGTCTCAGAAATGACAATCCTCCTACGCCGACTTAGTCTCTCCTTCAGGCCACCGTAGGAAGAGTAGTTTCTCTCTACAATGACTTTTTTTAAGTCCACTAATGAAAGAGTACATCCCTTGCTTATCTTCCTGGGTTTCTGATACTTTGCTCAGGAGGTATTCTCCATTTGCCTGAAAATTTTAGAATATCATTTTACTTATTTCTGAGGAGTACTCCATTGTGTAGATGTACCACAGATTGGTAATCCATTCCTAATTTGAGGGGCATCTAGGGTTGCTTTCAGGTTCTTCCTATTATAAATAATGTTGCTATGAACATCAATGAGCTAACGCTTTGGGGGTAAAAACGTGCATCTTATGCCTAAAAATACAATTGCTAGATCCTTAGGGAGATTGATTCCCAATTTTCTGAGAAACCACCATGCTGATTTTGAGAGTAGCTGAACAAGTTTACACTTGCACCAACAATAGAAGAGTGTTCCCTTTGTTCTGCATCCTCTCCAGCATAGGCTGTCATCTGTGTGTGTGTGTGTGTGTGTGTGTGTGTGTGTGTGTGTGTGTGTGTGTGTGTTTTTAAGAGCCATTCCGAAAGGTGAAAGGTGGTATCTCAAAGTTGTTTTGATTTGTATTTCTCTGTTGAGCACTTTTTCGTGTGCCTTTCTGCCATTTTTAATTCTTCTGCTGAGAATTCTCATTTTAGTTCTGAGCCCTATTTTTTGATTGGGTTATTCAAGGACTTGGGCTCTAGTTTCTTGAGTTCTCTATATATTTTAGAGATCAGTCCTCTGTCACTTGTAGGGTTGGTGAAAATATTTCGCATTCCGTATGCTGTCGTTTAAATGACAGGTTCAATTTCCTTTGGGTTTATAGTCTGTTTAGGTCTTTAATCTGATCTTGATTTAATTTTGGTAAGTAGTACCTGTCCAGTAGCTGTCCACTTCTTATAGGTTTTTATTTTTGTGCAGTATATATTTTCAAAGTATGACCTGATAATTCTCTGGATTCCTGGGAGTCTGTTGTTATGTCCCCCTTTTCATTTCTGATTTTGTTAATTTGGATACTCTCTCTCTGCTTTTTGGCTAGTTTGGATAAGGGTTTATCTATCCTGTTGATTTTCTCAAAGAACCAACTTTTTGATTCATTGATTCTTTGTATTATCCTTTCTGTTTCAATTGTGTTGATTTCAGCTCTAATTTGAATATTTCCTGCCATCTACCCCTTCTAAGTGAGGTTGCTTTTAATTGTTCTAGGGCTTTCAGCTGTGCTGATAGTTCTCTTGTGTGGGATTTCTCTAGTCTTTTCATATAGGCATCTAGTGCTATGAATTTTCCTCTTAAGATTGCTTTCATTTTATCTCATAAGTTTGGGTATGTTGTGGATTCATTTTTGTTAAATTCTAAGAAGTCTTTAATTTCTTTCTTAACTTCTTCCTTGACCCAAATGTAGTTCAGTTGAGTGTTGAGTGATGTTTAGTTTCCACGAATTGGTAGGCTTTCTGTGATTTTTGATGTTGTTGAACTCTAACTTCAGGCCCTGGGTGTTCCATGCCAAACCTGAGTGCCCTTCCTAGGGCCTGGATTCAGGTGGGGGAAGCCCAGTTTCCTTTTTAATACAAAATAAACTTTGATTAAAAATATAAAGTATCTGAAACTCACAAATATTCTGCTGTCCTAGAAAAATTATTTGGTGATTCTTCAAAAAGTTAAATATAGAATGATTATTATATCATCCCAATTTTTGTACTTAGGTATATACATAAAAGAACTGCTATATTCAAACTGAAAATCTTACATTAATATCTAAAAGAGAACTATTATAACAACCCCAATATACAAAGAGCTATCAATTGATCATTGCCCAAATAAAACACGTGATATACATGAAATTCCACTCAGTATTAAAAACAAATGAACTAATCACACATCCATGTGCCTTGAATGTGACTAACTGTCTTAGTTAGGTTTTCTACTGCTGTGAAGAGACACCATGACCATGGCACTTGTATAAGAAAAAGCATTTAGGCCCTGATTGGCTATTCTGCTGCTACAGTGCAGACCACTGCCTGCCCAGAACACAGCTGGAAAAGTAGCAGCAGGGGAACATCTATGTCCCTTGGTCCTGGGCACACACTTCGGAGGTAAGAAGACCGAATTCGACAGGGAGCACAGTCGGCACAGAGAGGGACTGGCATGGTAGCCACCGGGAAGCAGGAGAATTCCTAGAAGCACAGCTAGGAGATCAGAGGTCAGAAGGTGACTTCTGCCACCCAAATACAGGCCTTGAGATGGCTTCTTGGCTTCAACACAGTGCACACCCCACCCAGTTCATGACTGGTGTAATAGCAGTCGGGGAACAGCCAAGTCCCTGGGCACACAGCTGAGAGGTGAGAGGTCAATAGGTGATGGGCATAACACTGCTACCTCACAAGAACAGCTGACCTTTGAGCACATAGCTAATTAAGAGCCTCCAGAGCCTTAAGAGCCCTCAGACCAACAACACACTAGAAGCCGACCAAGAACTAACCAATAGAAAATTGGGGAAACAATGGGCAGACAGCAGTGCAAAAATACATACACCAATACAAAAGTAACAAGACATCACCAGAAGAAGCAAGTAGTTCTATAGCTTCAAAACCTGAACATAACAACAAAGAGGAAACAAAAGAAAACGACCTTAAAATGGCTTTATGAAACTGGTAGAAGCCTTAAAAGAGAATATTAAAAACTCTCTTAAAGAAATACAAGAAAATACAAACAGAAAATTAGAAGAGATAAACAAAGCCCTAAAAGAAAATCAAGAAAAAGAAAACAAACAGGTGAAAGAAATTTGCCAAGAATTAAAAACCAAAATAGAAGCAGTAAAGAAAGCACAAACCAAGACAAAACTAGAAATAGAAGACCTAAAAAATGCCTGGAAATACAGATTCAAGCATAACCAAGAGAATCCAAGAGATAGAAGACAATCTCTGGGGTGGAAGACTCAATAGTGGTAATTAAAGAAAACACTAAAACCAAAAACTCATAACACAGAAACACTAGGAAATTTGGGACACCATGAAAAGACCAAACCTGAGAATAATTGGAATAGAAGAAGAAGAATATCAGCTCAAAGGCACAGAAAATCTATTCAACAAAATCATAAAAGAAAACTAACCCAACCTGAAGAAGGATATGCCTATAAAAATACAGACACCAGATAGACTACACCCACAAAAAAATGACTGCTCGCCTTATAATAATCAAGCCTCTGAACCTACAGAATAGAGAAAATATACTAAGAGCTACCAAGCAAAAAGGTCAAATCACCTATAAAGGGGGGTCTCATCAGAATTACAACTGAATATTCAATGGAAACAATGAGAGCAAGAACGTCCTGGTCAGACATTATACAGGCATTAAAAATGTATGGATGCCAACCTAGAATGCTGTACCCAGCAAAACTATCAATCAACATAAATCGAGTAAACAAGATATTTCACAACATAACCAGATTTAAACAACACCTAACCACAAATCTGGCCCTGCAAAAAGCCCTAGAGGGAAAACTGCAACCTAAGGAAACCAGAAACACCCATGTAACCACAGACAATTGATAAGCCCACAGAAGGAACCCCCCAAAAAAAGGAAATGCAAACTAGTACCAAAAATGATAGGAAGTATTGATCATTAGTCACTAATATCACTTAATATCAATGGGCTCATTTTACCTATGAAAAGACACATCCTAACATTATGGATACAAAAACAGAAACCATATTTCTGCTGCATTCAAGAAATGCACCTCAACTTTAAAGACAGACACAGGCTCAGAGTAAAGGCTTGGGGAAAAAATTTCCAATCAAATGTTCCTACGAAACAAGCTGGTATAGCCATTCTAATATCTAACAAAATAGACTTTAAACTAATATCAATAAAAAGAGACCAGGAAAGTTACTACTTATTCATCTCAGGAAAAATTCATCAAGATGAAATCTCAATCCTGAATATCTATGTCCCCAACACAAGGGCACCTATATACGTAAAAGAAACACTTCTAAAGCTTAAACCCCATATCAAACCTCACACACTAATAGTGGGGAACTTCAATACCCCACATTCACCCTTGGATAGGTCAACCAGACAGAAACTCAAAACAGAAATAAGGGATCTAGTAGAAGTTATGAAACAAATGGACTTAGTAGATATGTACCAAACCTTCCACCCAAACCAAAAGGAATATACATATTTCTCAGCACCTCATGGAACTTTCTCTAAAATTGACCAAATACTAGGTCATAAAGCAAATATCAACAGGTACCAAAAATGTGTATAACACCTTGTACCATTTCAGATCACCAGGGTCTAAAGTTAGAGTTCAACAATATCAAGAATCACAGAAACTGCTCCCCGCCCCCAACATCTTAGGAAGGCTGTGGTGGTTGTTGCCACTCTCCCTGCTCCACCATGCCTCCCAAGGATGACAAGAAGAAGAAAGACGCTGGAAAGTCGGCCAAACAAGGCAAAGACCTAGTAAATAAGTCTGGTGGCAAGGCCAAAAAGAAGAAGTGGTCCAAGGGCAAAGTTCAAGACAAGCTCAACAATCTAGTCCTATTTGACAAAGCTACTTATGACAAACTCTGCAAGGAAGTTCCAAACTATAAGCTTATTACTCCGGCTATGGTCTCTGAGAGACTGAAGATTCGAGGGTCTTTGGCTAGGGCAGCCCTTCAGGAGCTGCTTAGTAAAGGACTTAACAAGCTGGTTTCAAAACACAGAGCCCAAGTAATTTACACCAGAAACACAAAGGGTAGAGATGCTCCAGCTGCTGAAGATGCATGAGCAGGTTCAATCAGCTGTACATTTGTAAAAATAAAACTTTTATTAAATAAAAAAAAAGAATCACAGAAACCCTACCATCTCATGGAAACTAAACAATACTCAACTGAACCATCTCTAGGTAAAGGAAGAAATTAAGAAAGAAATTAAAGACTGCCTAGAATTCAACAAAAATGAGCCCAGGATATACCCCGACTTACGGGATACAATAAAAACTATCTTAAGGGGAAAATTCATAGCACTAGATGCCTACATGAAAAGACCAGAGAAATCCACACAAGAGAACTATCAGCACAGCTGAGGAACCTAGAACAATTAGAAGCAAACTCGCATAGAAGAAATGGATGGCAGGAAATAATTACTTAGAGCTCAAATCAACACAATTGAAACAAAAAAATTACAAAAAAAAATCAATAAATCAGGGAGTTGGTTCCTTGAGAAAGTTAACAAGATAGATAAACCCTTATCCAAACTAACCAAAAAGCAGAGAGAGAGTATACAAATCAATAAAATCAAAAATGAAAAAGGGAGACATAACAACAGACCCCCAGGAAATCCAGAGAATTATCAGGTCATACTTTGAAAATCTATACTCCACAAAAATGGAGAACCTCAAAAAAATAGATGGCTTTCTGGACAGGTATCATTTACCAAAATTAAATAAGGACCAGATTAAAGACGTAAACAGTCCTATAACACCAAAGGAGTTTGAAGCTATCATTAGAAGTTTCCCAAATAAAAAAAAGCCCAGGCCCAGATGGTTTCAGTGCAGAGTTCTACCAGACATTCAAAGAAGTGCTAATACCAATACTCCTCAAACTGTTCCATGCAGTAGAAACCAAAGGAACATTGCCAAACTCTTTTTATGAGGCCACAATAACCCTGATACACAAGCCACTCAAAGACACAACAAAGAAAGAGAATTACAGACCAATTTCTCTCATGAACACTGATGCAAAAATTCTCAACAAAATACTAGCAAACTATATACAAAAACATATAAAAAAATATCATTCACCATGATCAAGTAGGCCTCATCCTAGAAATGCAGGGATGGTTCAACATACAGAAAACTGTAAATGTCATCCAACATATAAACAAAGGAAAAACACATGATCATTTCCTTAGATGCTGAAAAGCCTTTAGCAAAATCCAACATGCCTTCATGATAAAAGTCCTGGAGAGACAAGGAATACAGGGAAAATACCTAAATATAATAAAAGCAATTTTCAAAAAGTTGACAGCCAACATCAAAATAAATGGAGAAAACTCAAGCAATCCCACTAAAATCAGGAACTAGACAAGGCTGTCCCCTCTTCCCTTATCTATTCAACATAGTTCTTGAAGATTTAGCTAAAGCAATAAGAGAACAAAAGGAGAATAAGGGGATACAAATTGGAAAGGAAGAGGTCAAAAATCTCTATTTGCAGATGACATGATTGTATACATAAGTGATCCACAAAATTCTACCAGGGAACCACAGTTGATAAACACCTTCAGCAATGTAGCAGGATACAAGATTAACTCAAAGAAATCAGTAGCCCTCCAATACACTAAAGATAAAGGGACTGAAAAAGAAATAAAGGAAACATTACCCTTTATAATACCTGCAAACAGCATTCAATACCTTGGAGTAACTATAACCAAAGAAGTAACAGATCTCTTTGACAAAAACTTTAAACCACTGAAGAAAGAAATTGAAAAGGATATCAGAAAATGGAAAGCACTCCCACGTTCCTGGATAGGTAGGATCAACATAGTAAAAATGGCAATTCTACCAAAAGCAATCTACAGATTGAACACACTTCCCATCAAAATCCCAACACAACTTTTTACAGACATTGAAAGAACAATACACAGTATCATTTGGAATGACAGGAAAGCCAAAGCAATTTTGCTCAACAAAAGAAACTCAGGGGGAATCACCATCCCCTACTTCAAATTATACTATAGAGCCACAGTAATAAAAATAGCTTGGTACTGGCATAAAAACAGACTTGTGGATCAATGGAATTGAATTGAAGACCTAGACAGTAATGCACACACCTATGAACAATTGATTTTTGACAAAGAGGCCAAATATATTTAATGGAAAAAAGATAGTATCTTCAACAAATGGTGTTGGCACAGCTGGATGGTAGTGTGTAGAAAACTACAAATCAATTCAAGCCTATCACTCTGAACAAAACTCATATCAGACTGGATCAAAGACCTCAACATAAACCCAACCACACTGAACTTGATAGAAAAGAAAGTGGGAAATACCCTCCAATGCATTGGCACAGATGACCACTTCCTAAATATAACACCTACTGAAACTGAGAAGCTTCTGTAAAGCCAATAACACAATCAATAAGACAAAACGACAGCCTACAGAGTGGGAATATTTTTACCAACCCTACAAGTGACAAAGGACTGATCTCTAAAATATATAGAGAACTCAAAAACCTAGAGCTAGAGAGGAGATAAAGTGATGGAGAGGAGAGAGAGTGACTGGGAGGGGAGGGAGGGAGAAGGGAGTCCAAACAAGGAAGATACATGTATTAAAAAATATGACTTTATTCATAATAAAAAAAGAAAAAAGAAAAGAAAGGCCATTGATATTTTTGTAGACAATCTTGTATCCTAACACATTGCTGAAGGTGTTTATCAGCTGTAAGAGTTCCCTAATAGAGATTTTATATATGCAAAAGAATCAGTCAGCTCTACTTTAAATCTTTGGAGTGTATAATATTGACTCATTGATAGTTTCTTCTATCAGTAGATTGAAGACAAAATGGATACAAGGAATCAATCATCAACTTTGATCATCAACAAATCCTAGGGGGAAAAAAGTATACCATCTAGTAATGACTGGGCTGCTTTGTTCTTGTTCCCTGACCTTAGAGAGTTTCACATTCAGCTACCTGCCATTCTAACACTGTAGATTATCTTCTTGGGTTTTTCACCTCAAAGCTATTTGACAAAAATGTCTTAGTCCAATATTAGCTTCAAAGCTTTGTTCCATCTGTGATGTACTCAGAAACATTTTACACATTTTCCAACATTAAGGGCACTACTGCCACCAAGCAGAGTACTACTGCTTCTGGCTCATAAACTCTAAGTGTTTGACAGCAGAGCCTCTTAAAAGAGATGTGCAGTTTTTGCCACTAACACTGAGTAAGGAAACTTCTCTTAAAGGATCTGTGCCTCTGCTTGCCTCTAGCAAACAGAGCCCTCTTGATAAAATGCTGCTACCAGGAAGCATTTCTTCTTGTCTCTCTTCTTTTGTGTCTAAAATCTCTTTTTAAACTTTTTCAGAATTTATATGGATTATGTGTTCCACATTGGGCTCCATTTGTAGTCAGCATTTTTGTCCTGCCAAAAACTTCCAAATACCCTGCAGCATCTCCCTCAAATAATTGACTTGGAGGCCTAATATTATAGTAAATGCTGGACCAGTAGCTCAAGTTTATTACTAACTAGCTCTTAAATTAACCCATAATTTTTATCTGTGTCTAGCCACATGACTTGGTACCTTTTCTCAGTTCAGCATTCTCATCTTGCTTCTTCTGCATCTAGCTGGTGACTATTTCTCTGCCTTTTCTCTTCCCAGAATATTCCTAGTCTGGTTGCCCTGCCTATACTTCCTATCTGGCTAATGGTCAATCAGCATTTTGTTAAACCAATGCAAGTGATAAAATTTTATAGTGTACCAGAGGGTTATCTCACAGCATAGCTGATATAACAGAGACTCAACTGTTTTCCTTAATCATTAACCTAAACCACAGTCTATGTGACTTGACAATAGAAATTCATGTATTACAGCAGTGTGACACTTTTTTGGTATTTTAATCATTCATACTCTATTTAAAAATAATATTATTATTATCATCTAGACAATGCATCTTAGGAAGAAATCATTTTCATAATAACCCACCGGTAAAAATAACCATTAGAGTATGATGATTCCATGAGACAAACATGCTACATTGCAGGCAGCCAAGATCTCTCCACACCCATTCATACCATGTCAGATATCAGAAGAATATAACATGAGCAAACATGTAAAGGCACAACAGAAGCAAAAAGAATCTGGAGTCTATAGCTTGAGGGCCTTGCCTATCCAGAGACAAGACAAGACAAGAGACCCATCAGAGAGTTTTCTTCTGGTGGTCTGACACCTTGAACTTCAATTGCCACCTGCTACTGCTCTGACACAGCCACCAGCATAAACCATTATCAAATAATATTGGTATTACCCTGACTGGTTTAGTTGATGCTGATACATAATACAAAACATGCTTTCTGCACAAAACAAGAATCACTCTGTCTGAAATTCTGGGGAAGTGTTTTATCATGTTTATTAGCTCAATCCCACAAATGAAATGTTAATATCATCTATATTATCCACCCAAAACATGCAATGCCAATGAAGACCCAGCTTCCTAGAATGATATGTGCTTTCTATTACTATGCAGAGAAACTTATTCAGCTGATGATTGCTAAACACATGGTACAGATAGCAAAGGGAGGGGCTATAACTGTCATCAACGGCCTCAGACACAATGACAGGGATGTAAAGCATGACACTAGGATGTACTGATACAAATACAGAAAGCAGTTGGGGTAATGGTAATAGAAGCAATTAAGAATTTTCTGGAGAGATGAAAAGCCAAAAACAGCTGATTAGATTCGGCTTCTTCTTGTATCTTAGCCTGAAGAAAGACAAATATAATCATAGGAAATTCGTGAAGCATTGTTTTTATTCCTATCTTTAACATATATTGACAGGTATAGCAAGTTGAGTCATAAATTCTGATCCTTGTTAGCATCATGTTTATATGCCTTGAGGGCTGGCTATACAGTCTTGCATTTTACTCAGAGAATGTCACTGGGGAACCTTTTCAAAGTACATGGTTTTTATGATAATGTTTCCATAATAGCAACTAATGGCTTCTTCTGAACATTTTCATATTCTTAGGAACCTCTAAATTTTTAGGGTTAGTCTAATTATTCCTCAAAATACAGACTCAGTCAACATGGGAGTGCAGCTCATCCCTGAACAAGTTATGAATAAGCATCTACCTATGAATATCTCTTCACTTTCCCCCTGAGTATAATAACACAATATCAATAATTGTAATCAGACATAACTACAGGACTCTGACAGAATTGGTCCTACAAAGGTCCTGGTTAATTACTCTGATGATTTGTGCAGCATCTGAACTCCTCTGGGATACAGAACCTCTTAAACCCAGAGGTAACTAGAAGGAGAAATAAGAAAAGAGTGATTCAGATCTAGGCATTGACTAGAGACTAACATTCCCTGTGAGCATAGTGATTCAAGAGAAGTAGGACATTTTATTAGAGACTGCACATCACTCTCATATATTCTGGATGAGTTAGCAGGTGGGTGAATGGGCAAATGTTTTACTGTCCTTGCAAAACAAGAGTTTCAGTATCTTGCAGTATCATGTTCATTATATTGCAGAGGGTATTTTCTTTACATTGAGTCTAGTGTTCTAAATGCTAATATCATTGAAAACTACATCCTTAGGAACATTAGGATTTGTATTTCACCAAAGTCAATGTCAAAGCCTAGTCCAACTCATGCATAAAGTTAGTTATAACATAAATTCTTATAGAATGAAACATAAAGCTTTCATTTTGAGTCATCACCATTACTGAGCAGAGCAGAACATCAAATCAATTCCTATGGGGTTTTTTTATAAATACAAAATAACATTTATCACATTGACAATTGTCAAAACTAGTGCTAAATGATCAAGTCTAGTGATTATGAATATGGAAAGTATGTTTTAAGACAGGGTCTAATTGTGTTACCCTGGCTGGCATGGGACTATATGTAGACCAGACTGGGCTCAAGTTCGCAAAGTTCTGTCTCTGCATCCAGAGTACTGGGATTAAAGGCATGTACCACTACAAGATTTAGTATGGGTATTGGCTCTTATTTAGTGGGGTGTCGGTAGGTTTTAACATTTAAGCAGTCTGTCTCAGACTGAAACAAAACCAAAAAACATTTATGAACAGTAGTCATGCACAAGTGCCATGCCATGGGCTGGCCCTGCTGCACAAATATGGCCTCTCCTACATGGAGTGCACAGTCTTGTGGGGAGCTGGCATGGATCAGAGGTCAGGGGCATTCATCCATGTGAGAGGAACATAGGGTGCTGTAAAAGCATGATCCCAATCTGGTGTGGAAATTTTTGATTAGTAAGTGGCATATAATATCTATGAAAGGTAAATGGGATGACATACATGAAGGAGATAAATAGGAGAGAAGATTATAGAAAGAGTAAGTGCAAAATTCTGGAAGCAATAAAATGCTAAGACTATCATTGGAGAAGAACAGCACACAGCTCAGGTAACAAAGCATCATTTGTGAATATAAGAGTGTTGGATATTATCAGAAGCTGGCTTAAGTAAGAAAAATGTCAAGACCTTTAACTGGTTTCCTTAGGTTAGCTACATCTAATTACTAAAAGTCTAATGTAAACACATTCTGGGAAACATCTCGTTGCCAGCCTGGTTTGGGAGGATGTTGTTGGGTGATGAATGGATGAACTAGAAAGATCAAGAGGAGCAGCAGGATTTGCTAGATTGACAGAGCTGGTAAGGGAAATAAAAACGATACACTTCCTATTTAACCCTTGAAGATTTGTTTATGGGATGTTTTATCTTCCCAGTGTCCCCTTTATAGAACTGAGAGCAGCACAGGGGGAAGATGGGAAAGAGCAAAGTGGTATCGTGAGTGTCATATGGATCTACTACACTTGATATGCCTGTGACATAGTCAAGAAACTATGAGTGCTAAGCAACATGGTAGAGTTCTGAAGGTAACAGAGTCTTCACAGCTGAGTTTCAAATAAAAATTTAAGCCACTGGCATAAGCAAATACACACACACACACACACACACACACACACACACACACAGAATTATTAAAAAATAAAATTTCAGGATCCTGAGGAAAACCAATGTGTAAGAGATACTAAGAGAAGGAAGTCAATTACAGCTACCTGGGATGCACATTCAGACAAGAAAAGAAAAAAACTTACATGTTGTGTGTCACAGAACCAAATAGGTGATGTGTTTAACATATGATAGAATACTGAAACATATAAGAAGGCTTTTTTAAAAAATTATCAGTGATTACATTTAAGTTTATAATGACGGTTATGATATTAATTGTTTTATAAGAAATAACAAAGAGCCTAGAACTGTGATTATTTTTATTTGGAATTCTAAGATCTATTTCATTTTTTACCTTTAAGGTCCAGGAGAAAGAATATGACAAAAGGAAACCAAACTGTCATCTCCCAGTTCCTCCTCCTGGGCCTGCCCATCCCCCGAGAGCACCAGAACCTGTTCTATACCCTGTTCCTGACCATGTACCTCACCACTATCCTGGGGAATCTCACCATCATCATCCTCATTCTACTGGACTCCCATCTCCACACACCCATGTACTTGTTTCTCAGCAACTTGTCCTTCTCTGACCTCTGCTTTTCCTCTGTCACAATGCCCAAATTACTTCAGAACATGCAGACCAAGGACCCATCTATTCCTTATGTGAATTGTCTGACACAAATGTACTTTTTAACAGTTTTTGGAAACATGGAGAGCTTCCTCCTTGTGGTCATGGCCTATGACCGCTATGTGGCCATCTGCTTCCCCCTTCATTACACCAGCATCATGAGCCCCAACCTCTGTGTGAGTCTGGTGGTGCTGTCCTGGGTGCTGACCACATTCCATGCCATGCTGCACACCCTACTCATGGCCAGATTATCTTTCTGTGAGGACAATGTGATCCCTCACTTTTTCTGTGACATATCTCCTCTGTTGAAGCTGGCCTGCTCTGACAAACATGTTAATGAGTTGGTGATCTTTATCATGGGTGGGCTTGTTATTGTCATTCCATTCCTACTCATTGTTGTGTCCTATGTACAAATTATCTCCTCCATTTTTAAGGCTCCTTCTGTTCAAGGCATCTATAAGGTCTTCTCCACATGTGGGTCACACCTGTCTGTGGTCATTCTGTTTTATGGGACAATTATTGGTCTGTACTTATGTCCATCAGCTAATAACTCTACTGTGAAGGAGACAGTCATGGCTATGATGTACACAGTGGTGACCCCCATGCTGAACCCCTTCATCTACAGTCTGAGGAACAGAGACATGAAGGAGGCTCTGACCAGAGTCTTTTGTGAAAAGAAAATTTCCTTCTGTCTTTGATAGTTTCACTTGATAATTTTGACAAAATTGTACCCAATAAATAGACAGTTCTAATGTGGGGATGCAATTTCAGATTTCCTCATCACCATCTAAGATTCTATTGAAAGCATAGACCAATAATTTTGCAGCATGTAAAATAGGAGACATCTAAGTGTAAAGTTGAGGACAGAAACTATTTTTGTGAAACTGACTATTCTGCAATTTTGCTTTCCTTAAATGATTCTGAAATGGTATATATGAGAGCTACTATTTTGGTGACCTTAATTTCTTATATCTTTAATTGCCCCAGAATTTTATCAGTTTACCTGAGTTCTGCTTTAACTGTCATCTCATTTTAAATTGCCCACCAAATCCTAAGTCAATAATAACATCCCAGTGGAGAAGAAAGAATAACCTGATGTGGTGGGAGAGGGAAGGGACCTTGATTAAGGATATACAAGGATAGAAATATGACTTCTTTATTCATAATAAAAAATAAAATAAAGTCAAAAAATAACATCCCAGTACCTCAGCCTTTCAAATCCTAATGTCTTCTATGTGCTGTTTTGAACAAATCTTGAGTTTTATCCATTCTTAATTTTTTAACATTTACTATTAATTTGTGAAAACTGATGTTTTGTCTGAGCACTATGCATCGAGTGTCAGTGGAGGACAGAAGAAGGCAGCCAATCCCCTGAAACTAGAGTCACAGATAGTTGTCCACTGCCCCTTCTCAGTACTGGGAATTTGTCTGGCTTGAATTTGTGCCAGTATCGTGTATACTGTTATATAAGTTCATATGTGTATCTGTCCTGTTTTGTCTGGAGGATGCTGTTTTCTTGGAGTCATCCACATCCTCTAGCTCTTACAATCCCTCTTTTCCCAAATAGATTCTTGAACCTTTCTGACATTTTTATAACAGTGTCATTTTTACAGTTCTGCCTTGGCCTAGAATTAACCAATAGCCAGAGACCCTAGATTTTATTTCCCTAGGACTGTGGAAATAAGCAAGAGGCCAACACAAGTTTTATTTTTAAACCTACCACTTATCTGTTTCATCTCTTGTTCTTACATTGAGGTCTCTGATCCATTTGGAATAGAGCTTATGCAGTTTGAGAGATAAGGGTCTAGTCTCATTCTTCTACATGTAGCTATTCAGTTTGACCAGCACCATTTGTTGAGATGCTGTCTTTTCTCCATGTGTATTACTGACCTCTTCATAAAACAGCATATGTGCATAAGAGTGTATGTCCTCAATTCTATTTTATTAATCAATGTATGTTCTTATGCAAGTACCATACTGCTTTTACTACTATAGCTTTATAGCATAACTTGAAATCTGGGATGGTGGTACCTCTAGCCATTTCTTTGTTGTTTTGGATTATCTTAACTTTTGTGTTTCTTTATGAACTTTAATATTCTTTATATTTTGGTGGAGAATTGCATTAGAATTTTATAGATGTTTCATTGAGTATATGCATGTATGTATATATAGTGTTTTTGATAAGATAGCTATTCTTGTAATATTAATTCTACAAATCCATGAGCATTAAAGGTCTTTTTATCTTTATATATTGTAATTTTGTAAGTGTCTTAATATTTTCATTATACAAGTCTCCTGAGAAGATCTTATTCTGTTGATGCATATCTTCTACATCAAATGTTTCCATAATTCATATTTTTTAAATGTATTAGCATATCAATATTGTCTTTTAACCTGTCCTTACTCTAAAAGAATCTTTTTAAATAGCCATAAAATAAATTCACAGTGTTGGGGCAGGATATCAGATATCAGTACAAGCATACACTGTTTAATAATCAAGTCAGGATAGCTGATATAGCCTTTATCTCAGGTGCTTAATATCTTTGTACAGGTAACATTCAAATGCCTCTCTTCCAGACATTTTAAAATAAGCAGTAAATTGATGCCAGCAGTAGTCTTGCAACTGTGCTATACAGTATCTAAAAGGCTTCCTCTTACCCAGTTGCACATCTGTACCTATTTATCATCCCCTCCCATCCTCCCTGCCCCACATCCTTCCTGATATCTGGCAACCACTATGCTAATCTGCTTCTATAAGTCCATTTTATCTCCTTTATTATAATAAATAATAAATATTAGAAGGTTTTGTTATTCTCCTTAAATTCAACTTTGTTTTGAATGACAAAGCATCCTGTTTTTATTACTTATTTTCATTTGTTATATATTTTCATATTAGTATTACAACAAAAATTAGTTTTTATGCCATTCTTTTTTGTTGTTTTTTCTGATTTTCTTTAATGCATTTGCCATCTTACATGGACACTATGAGGTGTCTTAACAGCATCTGTCTACATCTTCCCAGCAGGTACCCGAAAAAGTACTCTTCTTCCTACCATTCTTCTAACATGGTTTTCTAGTATTTGAGGTTTTAATTTTGATTACTTCCTTGGTTGGTTGCATTGAATCAAGTTATTATTTTTAAACTTGTTTAAGTATATAAACATGTGAGCACTATGTGACTATTTAAATTCGATATTCTAAAGTACCTATAGAAAGGATCAGGCTCCCCTAATACCTCTTTCATTCACTCTCACATGGCCATCATCTTCCCTCTTGTAGAATTATTTTTCCAAATTTGATGTTTTATAACTTCAAACATTTTATATTTACTTATTTTCACTTCAGTATAACACAAAAAAACTCATTTTTCTTTGACAATCTACATCTTCACTTCCAGAGGTTTTTTTTTTTAATTTTTGAATAAAGTCTCAGTTTTTAATCCATGTATCCCCTTGTTCAAACTCCCTTTGCCCTCAGGCCCCTCCCAGTCACTTTCTCTTCTCCTCATCGTCTCCCCGGCAAGGGCAGGAGGTCCCAAGCTCCCAAGGTGGCTTACTTCAGCATCCACTCCAATCAAGTCCGATTTCCTCACCCCAACATCAAGACTGGGTCAGGTGTTTCTCTGGAGGGAATGGGTTCCGTGCCACTCCAAGGCGTTTCAGATCCCAAGATGTTCAGTGGTTATAGTTTGCAGCGTGGACATGCTTAGCTTTTTGTTTAAAGTCCACTAATGAGTGAGTATATCTCCTGCTTATCTTTCTGGAGAAGTAGTATTGCTGGATCCTTGGGGAGACTGATTCTCAGTTTTCTGAGAAACCACCATACTGCATCCCAGAGTGGCTGAACAAGCTTACACTCTCACCAACAATGGAGGAGTGTTCCCCTTGCTCCAAAAGCTCTCCAGCATAGGCTGTCATTTGTGTCTTTTATCTTAACCAATCTGACAGGTATAAGATGGTATCTCAAAGTTGTTTGATTTGCATTTCTCTGATAGCTAAAGATGTTGAGCACTTTTCAAGTGCCTTTCAGCCATTTGTAATTCTTCTGTTGAGAATTCTCTTTTTAGTTCTGAACCCCATTTTTTAATTGTGTTATTTAGGGATTTGTGCTCTAGTTTCTATTTTATATCTTTTAATATTTATTGGTATTATTTCAATTTACAAAACCACAACTAATATGAGCAACAATGATGACTTTCTTCTTAAAACTAAAATAAGGAAATAGAAGAGGAACTCAGGAGACTATTCTAGTTTGCTTCCCAGTTCCTTTAATAAAATACTATTGCCAAAGACAATCTGAAGAAATAACAGTTTATTTGGCTCACAGGTTACAATCAACATCTAGGGAAGCCAAAGTAAGACAGAAACTCAAGGCAGAAGCCACAGAGGGAAGTTATTTACTGGTTCACTCCCAGGCTTGTGTTCTGCTATCTTTCTTTTTTAAATGTTTTTATTTAAAACAGGATTACATTGATTTCTCCCTCCCATGAGCCCTTCCCGTGCCCCCATTCTTAAGTTGGTAAAACTTTTTCTTTTATTATTTAACATATATGTATATGAGTATGCATGAATGTGTATAAACAGCACCTTCTCCGTTCATTTTTGATGATTTGTGTGGTGTGTGTGTGTGTGTGTGTGTGTGTGTAATTTAGACACTGAATACCCTGCCACTGGAACCAATAAAGAAGCACATCCATAGGAGCAGGTTTTAAGCCTGATTAGACACTTATTGGACACTTACCACCAACATGTGAATGCCACTTATTGAACATTTTTGCACATTTTGCTAAGCTGGTCACTGATATGACTCACAGTGTTGCAGATGGATAGGACTCTGATTACTTCCTTCCTTTGGCAACTTGAACAGCATTTTCTGGTACCATAGAGACTTTACCTCTAGAAAAAAAAGTTTCAGGTCAGATCCTGCTCAAATCATCAGAGTTCTATGTCCGAAGTGTGTAGTACCTTCAGCAAGAGAATCCCACCCTCAACCCCTGAGAGGAAACCAAGGGCTACAGAGATAATCTCTATTACTTTGGGAATCACTTTTGCTACCCTGATTAACCATTTAAAATGAGATTTTTTTATAGCTAGTACTGGAAATTTTGCTAGTCTGCAGTTTTTCTGAGGAGCATTGAACATTCACTGTCAACCCAAATGGCATGCATATGCATGTGTGTGTACATATGCATACATAACAGGATGATTCCTTGAGGCTTTATGAAATAACCTTGGTTTAATTTGTCTCCCATCCTTTCTTCTAATTCTTACTGACCACCCCCCTAGTCCCTGATTGAAACCCACTCGATGTTTTTTCATTTCCCACTTCACAACATCTGTATTGTGCAGATACACCTTCGAACCCACCACTGCCTTTGTCCTCTTATATTCTCCTGGCTTCTGTGGTTATCCCATATTGTATACTCATATCTGAGAATTTGAGGGTAGGAACTGTAGGTGTTTGCCTTTCCATTCCTGGGTTATCTCACTCAATATAATATTTTCCAACTTTATGAATTTGCTGCAAATTTATGGTTTCATTTTTTCTTATAACTGAATAGTATTCTATTATATATATATATATATACATAAATACATATACCACATTTTCATTATTCATTCATCAATTTTCCTCAGCCAATATAATTTATTTGGGGCATGAAAATATTTTGCCTCCCTAAGTTTAATGTTTATTTATTGTCCCCCCCAAAAAAAAATTCTGCACCTATTATAGCTACTCTCTGTGGTAATATATTTTATATTTAATAAAAATAGTCTAAAATAACAGAGAACAAAAACACCCATAGAGCCAAGCTGTGAAGGTCAGGGAGTGGTGACCCATGCCCTTAATCCCATCACTTGGGAGGCAGAGATCCACACCTGTGAATTAAAGGCCTAACAGAGCCAGGCAGTGGTGACACACATCTTTAATCCTACCTTTAGGAAAGTTGGATGAGGAAGTAAGATAACTGGACAGAGAGACAGAAGGGAGGAGTTCAGCTTCCCCTGCCCCTTCCCTTGATGGTTGATGACAGAGAAGCTTGCCATCTGAGGATTCTTAGAGACAGGCCTGAACTGGCTGGGTGAGAAGTGGCTGTGGTTTGTTTTTCTGTCTCTCTAATATCTACACAATGGAGTACTACTCAGCAGTAAGAAAAAATGGTATCCTAAAATTTGCATGCAAATGGATGGATTTGGAGAATATCCTTCTGAGTGAGGTATCAGAAACCCAGAAACATAAGCAGGGGATGTGCTCACTCATTAGTGGACTTTAAACAAAAAGCAAAGCATGTCCAAGCTGCAAACCACAACCACTGAACAGCTTGGGATCTGAAGCAACTTGAACTGACACCTTGGAGCCCATTCCCTCCAGAGGAACACCTAACCCAGTCTTGATATTCAGATGAGGAAATCAGACTTGCCTGGAATGAATGCTGAAGTAAGCCACCTTTGGAGCTTGGGACCTCCTGCCCTTGCTGGGGAGAAGATAAGGAGATGGAGAGAAGAGAGTGACTGGAAAGGGCAGGAGGGGAAAGGGAGTTTGAACAAGGGGATACATGGATTAAAAAAGGATTTTATTCAAAAATTTTAAAAAAGAATTTTAGCATCTATAGAGGATAACTATGTATATTGAGTATTTTTATATGCTCATTATTTGTCATTTATGTTATTCTTGTAGAAAAATGTTTGTTGAATTCCTTTGCCTTATAATAATGTGTTGTTTTTCATTTATTGGGTTGTAAAAGTACTTTTTACATTCTAAATACCAGATTCCTAGTATCATGCAAATGTCAAATGTTCTATACTATTTATAAGTTATTCATAAAGATCTCTGGTAATATCCATTGGTGAACAAAAAAATTCTTCTTTCTGCTCCTTGTGAGGTGTTATGTTGATTTGTTTGTGTCATTATCCTAAGGCATAATAACAATCACTATTATAAAAGACAATGATAACCTCCAAGAACTCACAGGATATCCCTGGCTAGGTCTCCAACCAATAGTAAAGAACTTGTCCTATAATCAAATGAATAATCACCCTAAGCATCATCACAGAACCTACATTCAACAATGAATAGAGGTAGAGGCAGGGATACATGGCTGAGTACTGAGCTGAGTGCCTGCTCCAGCTGGACAACAGAGAAGGAGAGTCTATAAGAGCAAGGGGATAGAAATTATGAGGAAAATTCCCACAGTGATGGCTGGCTGGACCTCTAGGGAGCTCACTGAATCAAGAACAGCCACTGGGGAACCATTGGGAAAAGAAACTAGGCCCTCCAAGGGTAAGCAACTGTTAGTTGACATGGGCGGTATGTGGATCCTCAAGGAGTGGGATCAGACTGTGTTTCTGTGCATGGGCTGGCACCTCAGAGCACATTCCCTTCAGAGGAACGCCTAACCCAGTCCTAATATTAGGATGAGGAAATCAGACTTGCCAGTAGTGGATACGCCACGCTGAGCTACCAATCTTGGGACTTTTGGGGATTGGGATGGGAAAGTGGGAGGCTGAAGACTGAGTGTGGGGGATTGGGAGGAGGAGCAAGGGGATACATGGATAAAAAAGGCTATTTTGTAGATTAAAAAAAGGAAAGATGACAAGCAAAAATGAGAGAATCAAGATTGGAAATGTAGGCAATAACATACATACAGCTAAGATTAAAATTTTTCTTTATTTAATCATAAAGTAATCAAAGATCATAAACTTTACTCTTTAACATATTCTAAGACTTCTATTTCCCTAGCTTTTGTGACTATATACATATATATATATATATAAATCAACATGTGGAACTGAAATTATGTAAGTCATTATAAACCCATCACAATTAAAATGAAACCTGTTGTCTTAAACTCACTTCCCTTTTTATATGGCATGGTTTCTTCAAATCAGGCCACATTTCAGTTGTTCATATGTGCATCAGATATCAATCATTTAGTCTTTGACTCATTCCAGAAAAGTATTATTTTTGTTGTGAAGTACCAGTCCAACTTCATTCTTTTCATGTGACTGTGAATCTTAATCTATTTTTAATATGTGTGCATATTCATACATACAGAAGTTTGCAGTTTCTAGGGCAACTGCATAGTAGACTATGTGAAGAAAGAAGTCGAATGTAGAACAAAGAGAAAACATAGGTAGATAATGAAGAATTTCATTTCTTGCTTGTTATAAAGCATCAATAAAGACATCTACAGGACAGGAGGATGTCTAGACTGCAGCAATGTGATCTATTTTAGAAGAATAAAATGATGATTTCTGTCATTACTTACAGGCAACAATAAAAAAAATAAATTGGCAAAAGCTGGAGACTTAAACAATGATGTTCATGCAGCTAAGACTAAATAAAGAATGGCCACTTACTCTATTTCCAAAATTGCAGGGAGTTTGGGAAGAATCATCTGATTTGAAAAATCTGAGCCAAAATTGACTTTCTTCCATACAATTACCACCAGACCACTACAAAGCATGTCAGCAAAACTTATCAATAAGCTTAAAATAACAAGGAAGAAAAGGAAATCTGCCAGGAGGATAGGTAGACTCCAACTTCCTTCCTCATGACCAGAAAGAAGCTTATAGGGCCCTGATATGAATCAGCTCCTAAGAAAATGTAAATCAAAACTGTTACCACAAAGCAATCAGAGCATTTTAAATATGGACCAGTTGAAATAAAAAATACAAGGCAAACATAAAAACAAAATAAAAAGAAATAATGAAAATTGAGAACACAATCTCAGAACTGGTATGTAAAGAGTTTTCATTAATGAAAAGTTTAGTTTAGCAAAATAAGTATAAATGGTTATATGTGCCCTAGTATGAGTAAATGCATTGCATATAATGAGCTTTTGTGGGATGTTTCTCTGAGTCATTTGTTCAAATGTTAATAATGCTTCTTTGTATAATAAGTTAATTTAAGAAGAGTAAAAATAAGACTTGGGTATTTAAGTCAAGTCAATTTGGACATGGGAAGACAAGATACCATTCATATCTGAATTATAGCAATTTCAATTAAACAATTTTCTATTATGCTAACCAGAGTCAGGAAAACTGTCATACTGTCCCCATTTTTCCATCAACTGCACATAACTGACACACAGATTTTGAGGGAAAAAAATGTAAATTAAAATCTGACCCTACCTGGGATTTGCAACAACATGTAAGAGAATAACTTTTTTGAGTCACTTATGAAGTAGTCGTTGACTACAGAGATTTGAATTGCCCTAAAGTTGCCAGAATCTGGCTTTACAGGGTCCTAATCTATAAGGCTGTAAGTCTGCAACAGATTCAATGCAATCCTTGATTAAGAAAACTAAGATCAAGGTAGTAGCTGTGACTACAGGAAAAGACAACATGAGTCATAGATTAAAAAAAAAAAAAAAAAAAAAAACAGCCTCCAAAAAAGTCATATATGTTTATTTATATTCTAATCCTAATCAGAGATTCTTCTGAACTCTTTAAACATTGTTCATGTATGATGTTGATAGCTAGATGAGCTACATCTGACCTGCAAGAAAACTGTTTTACATGGAGTTATTCTGTACACTAGTGTTACTTCTGCAAACATTTTAAATACTGAACAGTCCTGAAAATATTATTTTTAAGCAAAGAGTTTTATGATGTGATGAGTTGACAGTAATACTCAAATATCAAGGTGAATATATATACTGAAAAATTATTTTAAAATTTCAATAGCTACCATCATAGACAAAAGAGAATTTTCTTCTTGCAAATAACTCTAACTAGAGCCCCTTTCATGTCTCTGTTTCTTAGGCTGTAGATGAAGGGGTTCAGCATGGGAGTCACCACTGTATACATCATAGCCATGGTAGTCTCCTTCACAGTAGAGTTATTATCTGATGGACATAAGTACAGACCAATGACTGTCCCATAGAACAGTGACACCACAGACAGATGGGAACCACAGGTGGAGAAGACCTTACGGATACCTCGAGCAGAAGGAACCTTGAGAATAGAGGAGACAATTCGTGCATAGGACACAATGATGAGCACAAATGGGATGACAAGGATGATGCCTCCAGTGATAAATATCACCACCTCATTAACATGAGTGTCAGAACAAGCCAGCTTCAGCAGAGCAGACATGTCACAGAAAAAGTGGGGAATCACATTGTCTTCACAGAATGACAATCTGGCCATAAGCAGAGTGTGCAGCATGGCATGGAATGTGGTCAGCACCCAGGACAGCACCACCAGACTCACACAGAGGTTAGGACTCATGATGCTGGTGTAATGAAGTGGGAAGCAGATGGCCACATAGCGGTCATAGGCCATGGCCACAAGGAGGAAGCTCTCAAGGTCTGCAAAAAACAGGAAAAAGTACATTTGTGCCAAGCATCCTGCATAGGTGATGGATGGGTCCTGGTTCTGCATGTTCTGCAGCAATTTGGGCATTGTGACAGAGGAAAAGCAGAGGTCAGAGAAGGACAAGTTGCTAAGAAAAGAATACATAGGTGTGTGGAGATGGGAGTCCAGTTGAATGAGGACGATGATGAGGAGGTTTCCCAGGACAGTGGTGAGGTACATGGCCAGGAACACGGCATAGAACAAGTTCTGGTCCTCTATGGGGATGGGCAGGCCCAGGAGAAGGAACTGGGAGATGACAGTTTGGTTCCTCTTTGTGTTGCCCTACATCTGGGATCTTTAAGAGAAAATAAATTTTCTTTAAAATCAAAATAAAAGCAAAGGTATGTATGACATGTGGTATTTGAATATGTTCTT
Organism: Sigmodon hispidus; assembly: GCA_004025045.1. Taxonomy (NCBI): domain Eukaryota; kingdom Metazoa; phylum Chordata; class Mammalia; order Rodentia; family Cricetidae; genus Sigmodon; species Sigmodon hispidus. The sequence goes on along the minus strand of PVIH01016295.1, from coordinate 22,308 downwards.
TTTTTTTTTTTTCATTTTTTTTTAACTTTATTTATTTATTTATTTATTTGCCTTGGTGTTTGCCTGGAACTGGAACTACAGACAGTTGTTAGCTGCCATGTGGGTGCTGGGAATCGAACCCGGATCCTCTGGAAGAGCAGACGGTGCTCTTAACCGCTGAGCCATCTCTCCAGCCCCTTGAATATGTTCTTAATACTTAATTTCTTCTGCATACATACCTGAAAGCTGAATCCGAAACCAGTATTGCACTATGTCTAAATCTCAGCCACCTAGCACACTTTTTCCCTGTTAGCATTAGAAGCAACAACACTGACTCTTTTCTTCCCTCCTGTCTAAAACATACTCATGGTTTATCACTGTGGTCTCCAGTTTTCCTGTTGATGGTACAATCATTCATTCTCAGTAACTACAATTGACTATTTTCTAATAGAAAATTCTCTATCACTGCTTCCTGGAGCACATTTTTGAACATTTTCCTTCATAATGATGTACCTCCAGCCCTCAAACTTCTCTTCATGGGCACACCTTCCACCTTCACTACGCTACCATCAAATGTTGAGTGATTAGCTCCTCCTGGACTTAGAAGGCCATTTTCAGATCAACAGACTTCATTTCCCCCTGGCCTTTTCCCAACTCACTTCTCCATCTTTCGTATCTCATTATGAATTGAATCTAGGATCAACTCAGAATCCTAAGAGTTTTCTTTCTTGTATATGTTTCTCTAACAGTCTAGAAAGTCCTACAGTTTCTCTGCTTCTCTTTATCCTGTATCTTTCTACCCTCCCTGCTTCTTTATTTCCTCCTCACTTCTGTATGTCTTTGGGTTTTTTTTTTTTTAATTAATTTACTTAGTTCTTTGACAATTTGACTCATGTATATAATGTGTTCTGGTTACTTTCTCCCCACACTCTCTCTTTTCTGCCTCCCACCCCTATAAACCATCTGTTTTGTTCTTATCTGTCCCTGTCACAGATTTGTGACTTTTTATTTTGTTTTGTGACTTATTTAGTTTCTCTAGGAGCATCTGTGTTACCACTGGATTGAAACTATCCATTAGAGTCTGAAAGTTTGGTGGTACCCAACCAAAGACAATGACCACCCTTTCCTTGAATCTATCAGTACAAAATAGTTCAGCAGTGAGGAGTAGAGCCCTACCCACACCTGGCTGTTGATAAGCCCATTTGTTTTTATTATTATTACATCATTCTTTTTTCATGGAAAAAGGGACTTTATATTCTAAAAAAAAAAGAAATATAAAATAGAATGACAGGAAAAAAGAAATTTGTAACAATGCCATTGTGTAGAATGAATAGTGTTGAAATCCAATGCAATCATTTACAGTTGTTGAGAGCTTATGACTGTAATCACTGTGTATTGCCCAGAAGATGGCATTTCACAGCCCTTTTCCCTATATCTACCTTTCACATTGTTTTTTCCTTTTCTTCCTGGAGCCTCCAACAGGATGGTATAAATGTCTTATTTAGGGCTGAGTTACTATATAGTCCCATACTGGCCTCAAACTGACCAGTCTCCTATCTTCACTTCCAGAGTGCTAAGATTGCATTATGTGATGCTATGCCCAGCTTTGATTTTCTTTCTAACTGAACTATGCTTATCCCATTTCCCAAATTTTGCCAGACCAATCTTATATCTGGATGATTAGACCAGCTTTAATTTCAATTCTCTGCTTTTACGTTTACCTTGTTTCAATTTCTTTACTCTTACTGTCTGGAATGAAAATCTGGTGACTATTACCATGCTGAAAGTTTCATAAATGCTCACTGTTTTTAGGATGAAGTGAATTTTTTGAGGTATAAAAAGCAAAATGTATCAAAAGAGTTAGTTATTCCTTGCCTACCTCCACATTGTCATGTGACCTAATGCATAGACATGTCCTACACAGCGATGTATGACTTCTCAGTCACCATCTCTTCACACCAGCTTCTCACAGCTGCTGTTCTTTCTCTCTGACCTCATCTGCCTTGTGCTTCCACCTCACCTGGCTTCTCCTCCCTCCACTTATCCTCCATGCATATCACATGGGACTCAATGAACTAAATCTTTCATGCCTTTCTAGATGAGTCTTGCTGCCATGTTTCCACTGCATGCCATGGCACTCAAGTCTCTGATCACTTGTTTGACTAATTTCCCACTCACTCGTATATAAACTCCATACAGAAAAGACTGTGTCGCCATCCTGTGGCATGGACAGCACCTTGCATGGAGCCTGGACTGACTTTTTTTGTCAGCCTCAGACTGAGACACAAATTTCTTCAACTTTAAAGACTGCAAACACTCATCTAAGTTGATCGCTGCTATCATACCTTCCCAGAAGGAGTCCCTAACTTGAACTATATAGCATTAGCTTTGGGTATCTTAACATATAATTCCTAGGTATAACCACAGGCCTGTGGAAAATATCATACTGCCTAAGCATACTACTTTTTAATCCTAAATGACCTGAAAGAAATCTATGATACATTATACACAAATACTTTTTCTTTATGTTGATATTTGTGATTTGTTGATATTAAGATGAAAATAGTGTGATATATTTTAATTATTTGGGAAGAAAGAAAGGAATGAGGGTAATTTCTACACTTGAGACCACATTCCAACTTTTCTCCAGATAGAAACATATGCTGGGTCCTTCAGAGCTGACTAAAAAAACTGAAGAGGATCAACAAGGCACATAGGACCTTTTTCCTCTAAAGATAAATAACTGAATACTAGAATATTCACCCTGCTGATGCTGTTTAGTCAAGCCATATTGATGGTGCTTGCTTGCTTCTTCCTTCCCTCCTTCCATTTTTTTTTTTCATTGTTTCTGTACATTTAGACCTAATATGCTGGTACTACAATAAGGAAAAGCATCATTAATATTTTATACACATGTCTTCTCAAAATGCTGCATTTCTGAGAAATAAGAAAAATTTAAATTTGACATCTAGATGTTATAATAAATCAAAAGCAAGGGATATCACCTGGAAGACCTTGCCTCTTATTAAGAATATAAGATTGAGCCATTCTCATGATGGTGCCTTTCATCTCCCTCACCTTGTACATGTGCTATTCTCACAGCCAAAACTGTGAGAAATAAGAAATAAATCACAGAACTTCAAGCTGGAGATGTAGCCCAATGATAGAGCATTGCCTAACATTTCCAAGACACTAAATTAAACACCCTGCACTTAAAAATAAATAAAATATGAGGGTTTCTAAAGACAAATTGTACATATGAAGAACATGATTGCTTTGCTAAATGTTTATATTGACATGGTAGGCTTGATGCAGAACCTATAATTCTGTGTTAGAAGTTCAAATTTTACATTTAGTAAAACTCAGCTGATCTGTGGATCACACTTAGAATGTAAGGTGATATGTTATATTCTTTGAAGACAAATTTCTGAACTGTTCCCCAGTTAATGTGGTGGAGATAACCTCTTAGAAAGTATTCTTAATCTCCTTGAGTATTTCAATAATATAGCCAATGTAGATAAGGGATAATAACCTATGTACTTGATGTCTTTCTCAAAGGGATGATATCATGATGAAATGACTCTATTTCTGATAATTAATTTTAGACTAATGTTAATAAATTCTGTCCTTAATAAATTACATAAATAAATCCCATAGAATGTCATAAAACCAATAAAACCAAAAACGTCAAGTTGCAAGGTCACTAAGAAATCAGTTGATTCACCCTTCATCTAACTTACCCAGAAATATCTCAGGGTGATTCTAGGTCCTGGACTTAGTTCCTGCTCCCATTTATTCATCATGGGCATATGAAGAATGGTCTCTAAGCTGTTACCCGTGTGCACATCATGCCTGTTAACATTTTTCATTTGATCATCCCTGTGCCTGCATCTGTAGCTCTGCATCCCAGAGGAGTCTGCCTCCTAGAGGAACTCATTTAAAATAAAGCAATTATCCAGGGTCCTTCCAGAACCAATTATCTAGAAGTCTATGTTTTTTTATTATAGCTTCTGATTATACTTTGGAAAATGGTAGGAATGGAAAGAAGCTAATAGGTGGATGTTTGCTCACCACCAAGGTTCTGAGTCAATGGAGCTTGCATTTGGAGAAGTGATGAAGGAGATTGAAGGAATCAAAGAAGATATCAAAGACAGTGAAAACTTTGTCTACAGTTTTCCAACAGAAGCCATTAGATGTTTTGAAGCAGAGTACCATCATTAAAGATATGTGTTCAAGAAAGAGTCCCCTGGTATGTACTAAGACTCCCTATAAGCAGGCCCTAGAATATACAAACATGCTGCTAAAGAGAATCAGACTTTCATGACCCAACTATGTACACATGGCAACATAAAATAAATGCCCTAAAACATGTTCAGCTTATTCTCAAGTCAACATACAAAAGTCCAGATTCCCAATTAGTTATGATGTTTTTACCTCTTCGCCTCCATAGGAAAGCTTTAACACCATCCCAACATTCTCCAAATGTACCTGAATACCCCAATGCTATAGAATGTATGGGCTTTTAAGAGGCCTGGAGGTCAGCCCAGCATCAACCAGTGCAAACTGGTGAAAACTAGTGCCTTAAAACATATGTTCTTAACTTCTGCTATATTCCTTATTTCTCTGTTGAGTTTCTGTCTGGTTGACCTATCCAGCGGTGAAAGTGGGTTATTGAAGTCTCCCACTATTAGTGTGTGAGGTTTGCTATGGGGTTTAAGCTTTAGAAGTATTTCTTTTACATATGTAGGTGCCCTTGTATTAGGGGCATAGATATTCAGGACTGAGATTTCATCTTGGTGAATTTTTCCTGAGATAAATAAGTAGTGACCTTCCTGGTCTCCTTTTATTGATTTTAATTTAAAGTCTATTTTGTTAGATATTAGAATGGCTACACCAGCTTCTTTCTTAGGGACATTTGATTGGAAATTCTTTTCCCAACCCTTTATTCTGAGCCTGTGTCTGTCTTTAAAATTGAGGTGTGTTTCTTGTATGAAGCAGAAAATGGTTTCTGTTTGTGTATTCATCATGTTATGGTGTGTCTTTTCATAGGTGAAGTGAGTCTATTGATGTTAAGGGATATTAGTGATCAATGATCAATATTTCCCATCATCTTTGGTAGTATCTTGCATTTCCTTTTGTCGTGGGGAGGGGGAGTTTCTTCTGTGGGCTTATCAATTGTCTGTGGTTACATGAATGTTTCTGGTTTCCTTAGGTTGGAGTTTTCCCTCTAGGGCTTTCTGCAGGGCGGGATTTATGGTTAGGTATTGTTTAAATCTGGTTATGTTGTGAATATCTTGTTTACTCCACCTATTTTGATTGATAGCTTGGCTGGGTACAGTAGTCTACTTTGGCATCCATGCACTTTAAGTATCTGTATAATGTCTGATCAAGACCTTCTTGCTTTCATTGTTTCCACTGAATAGTTGGGTGTTATTCTGATGGGTATTCCTTTATAGGTGATTTGACCTTTTTCCTTTGCAGTTCTTAGTATTTTTTCTCTAGTCTGTAGGTTTAGAGGCTTTGATTTTGTAGGCATATCCTTCTTCAGGTTAGGGAAGTTTTCTTCTATGATTTTGTTGAATATATTTTCTGTGCCTTTGAGCTGCTGTTCTCCTTCTTCTATTCCAATTATTCTCAAGTTTTGTCTTTTCATAGTTTTCCAAGTTTTCTTGACATTTTGTGTTATATCTTTATTGGTTTTAGTGTTTTCTTTAACTGATGTATCTATTACCACCATTGAGTCTTCCACCCCAGAGATTCTCTCTTCCATCTCTTGGATTCTTTTGGTTATGCTTGAATCTGTAGCTCTGGGTCATTTTTTTCAGGTTTTATTTTTTTCTTTCTTTTCCTTTATTCCTCCTTCCCATTTTCATTACCTTCTTCCTTTTTTGTATTTTTCTCTTCTGTTTATAAACAAAGATCAACTAGACCTTTAAAAACCAAACAGACTGCAGATAGAGTAGAAGGCTTTACACCTCTTGGTCAAGTTATTTTGAGCATCTTTTCATGATTCTTCTTGTTTCCAAAAGCTCACATGATGAATGTCACTCACAGAAACTTGGTTTAGATAGGTTTCCACAAGGGCACCTTGTCAGTTGTATCAATGAGTTTGCTTTACTTAAGAAGAATCCTAGAGTTAGGACCAAAACTCCAATTTATCATCTTTCATACCCTACACTCTGTCACAGTTTGTCCCTTTCTGTGACTATGTCCTGAAAGACTATAGTGTGTTGGGTTTTTTATTTTTGTTTGTTTCTTTCTTTATTATAAGTGTCTTGAAAGATATTATTTTTTATTATGAATAAAGAAGTCACATTTTCTATCCTTGTATATACTTATTCAAGGTCCCTTCCTCCTCCCACCATATCAGGTCATTCTCTCTTCTCCACATCTCTCCATCCCCACCCCCCAACATGGGCAGGAGGTCCCAAGGTCCCAATATTGCTCAGTACAGCCTCCACTCCTGGCAATTCCAGTTTTCTCCCAGCAACATCAAGACTGAGTCAGGTGTTCCTCTAGAGGAAGTAGAATCCAAGGTGTCAGTCCAAGGAGTTTCCAATCCCAAGCTGTTCAGTGGTTGTGGTTTGCAGCTTAGGCATGCTTTGATTTTTTTTCTTCTTTTTTATTTAGAGTCCACTAATAAGTACATACATCCCCTGCTCATATTTCTGGGCTTGTGATACCTCGCTAAGGAGGATATTTTCCAAATCCATCCATTTGCTTGCAAATTTTAGGATATCATTTTTCTTACTGCTGAGTAGTACTCCATTGTGTAGATGTACCACAGTTTGTTAATCCATTCTTCAGTTGAGGGGCATCTAGGTTGTTTCCAGGTTATTGCTATTACGAATAATGCTGCTATGAACATAGTTGAGCTAATGCCTTCAGAGTGCAACTGTGCGTCTTTAGGGTATACACCCAGCACTGGTGTTGCTGGGTCCTTGGGGAGATTGATTCTCAGTTTTCTGAGAAACCGCCATACTGCATTCCAAAGTGGCTGAACAAGCTTACACTCCCACCAACAATGGAGGAGTGTTCCCCTTGCTCCGCACTCTCTCCAGCATAGGCTGTCATCTGAGTCTTTCATCTTAGCCAATCTGACAAGTGTCAGGTGGTATCTCAAAGTTGTTTTGATTTGCATTTCTCTGATGGCTAAAGATGTTGAGCACTTTTTCTTTTTTCAGCAAAGTCTGATATTTTTATTCAATCATAATATTTTTATTCATTTTTGAGATTTTAATAATCCATACAATATTTTTTGGTTATATTAGTGTCCCTGCCCTGACTCTTCTCTAACACCTCCAGATTTCCTCCTATTCTTTCCAAATTTATCCTCTGATTTTTTTTTCCTTCTTTATTTTGTATTTAACAAAAAAACAGTAACATGAATTTAAAATGAGGAAAAGTTAACAGTAACTATGAACAGGATAAGAATCATAAGCCTGGCTTATCAAGGGTGGTAATGCAAATAAGATTACTACACATATATTTACTATGTGTTCAGCATTCCCTCTGAAATTTTTTTTTCCCATCCCTGTATACCCTCATTCAAGGTCCCTTCCCCCTCCCACCACATCTTGACATTTCTCTTCTCTGCAACTCCCCATCCCCTCCCTGGGCAGGGAGCAGACAGTCCTATGGTCCCACTGACCCAATAATGCTTGGATCAGTCTCCACTCCTGGCCAAATCCAGTTTTGTCCCCCCTCCCTCAAGAGTGAGTAAGGTGTTCCTATAGTTGGAGTGGGGTCCGAAGGGTCAGTCCAGGGTGCTTCTGATCCCAAGCTGTTCAGTGGTTGTGGTTTGCTGCTTGGGCATGTTTGGCTTTTTTTTTTTTTCTTGTTTGTTTGTTTAGAGACCACTAGTGAGTGAGTACATCCCCTGGATATCTCTCTGAGATTGTGATACCTCGCTCAGGAGGATATTCTCCAAATGCATCCATTTGCCTGTGAATTTTAGGATATCGTTTTTTCTTACTGCTGAGTAGTATTCCATTGTGTAGATGTACCACAGTTTGTTAATCCATTCTTTAGTTGAGGGACATCTAGGTTGTTTCCAGGTTCTTGCTATTACAAATAATGCTGCTATGAACATAGTTGAGCTAATATCTTTGGAGTGTGAATGTGCCTCTTTAGGGTATACACCCAGAAGTGGTATTGCTGGGTCCTTGGGGAGATTGATTCTCAATTTTCTGAGAAACCTCCATATTGCATTCCAAAGTGGCTGAACA
>PVIH01016295.1:0-14001 GCA_004025045.1 Sigmodon hispidus | reverse complement strand
GTTGTTTTGCTTTGCATTTCTCTGATGGCTAAAGATGAAGAGCACTTTTTCAGGTGCGTTTCAGCCATTCGTAGTTCCTCTGCTGAGAATTCCCTTTTTAAATCTGTACCCCATTTTTTGATAGGGTTATTCAGGGTTTTGGGCTCTAAATTCTAGAGTTCTTTATATATCTTAGAGATCAGTCCTCTATCATTTGTAGGGTTGGTAAAAATGTTTTCCCATTCTGTAGGCTGTCTTTTTGTCCTATTGACAGTGTTCTTAGCTTTACAGAAGCTTCTCAGCTTCAGGAGATCCTACTTATTGATTGTTGATCTTAGTGTCTGTGCCACTGGTGTTATATTTAGGAAGTGGTGGCCTGTGTCAATTCATAAAAGTGTATTTCCCACTTTTTTTTCTATCAAGTTCAAAGTGGCTGGGTTTATGTCGAGGTCTTTGATCCACTTGGATTTGAGTATTGTGCAGGGTGACAGAATTGGATCTATTTGCATTTTTCTACACACTACCATCCAGCTATGCCAACACCATTTGTTAAATATATTATCTTTTTTCCATTGAATATTTTGGGCCTCTTTGTCAAAGATCAGGTGTTCATAGGTTTTTGGGTTAATGTCTGGATCCTCAATTCTATTCCATTGATCCACAAGCCTGTTTTTATGCCAGTACCAGGCTGTTTTTATTACTGTAGCTCTATAGTATAACTTGAAGTCAGGGATGGTGATGCCTCCTGAGGTTCTTTTGTTGAGCAAAATTGTTTTGGCAATCCTGGCTTTCCTGTTATTCCAGATGAAACTGAGATTCTCTAAAATTTCTTCTTGAGTTATTGAGTTCTAGTTTTATATCATTATGTTCAGGAAAAGCATTTGATATTATTTCATCCTTCTTAAATGTATGATCCAGTATACCATCTAACCCAGAAAATGTCCAGTGTACACTTAAATACATACTCTTTTGCAGCTAGACACAGGTTCTCCACATGCTTGTTCATTGTTTTCTTATTCATTTTCTAATGATCTGTCTGATATGGAAAGTACTGTGCTAAGACATTCCATTCTCATCAACTCATAATGCATTGCTCCTTTACAAGACCTTTACTATTTGCTTTAGATGGTAAAATGCCCACTATTTATAAAGAATAAACATCCTATATAATGCACTTGTTTTTTGTAGTGCCATGCCCATGTCACAACCCCCACCCCCCAACAAGACCACTACAGAGCCACAAACAGTTTCATTGATTACAATTCTAGGCTTGGACCAAATCTCAGAACTTTCAGGCAGCAGCAGCAGCAGTGAGTGAATAAGATCACATATCACAGCTTCAGTGGGTGAATAAGATCTCCTGGAGCCCTCACAGTGAAGGATTTTTAAAGGAGAAGCAGGAGAGCAGGTCAAATGGAATTTTGAAAATTTCCATCAATGGTTGCAAGAATATTTGGAGCCCCACAGACATGTTTACTAAAACTTTGTATGTGTTGATGTGTCTGGGTGGAGTCACCCTGACCAGGGCCCTGAGCTGTTTAGGGTCATTTGTGGCTGTTTTTAAAACTTTTTGAAACTGAGTGGAGCTAAGTTCAACCCTTGGCCAAGTTCAGTTTAAAATGGAGTTCTTTTTCAAAATGGAGTTTTCCCGTTCACTTAAATAGTTCTTATTTAATGTCTGTTGTGTTACCGCTCTTTTTTAAGTTACCACTTATGTGGAAGATGTTTTTTCATCCCTTCACTTTCAGTCTCAGTATGGGGGTTTTGTTTGTCTGTGTTGTCCATTGGACATTGGTTTCTCAATTACTGGTTTTATAAAAAAAAAAAAAAAGTTCTTTTTTCACTTTTAAGATTATAATAAAATTATATCATTTCTTCCTTCCTTTCCCTCCCTCTCAACCCTTCCATATTTACTCCTCCTTAACCTGTTTCAGAGTCATGGCCCCTTTTTTTACTACTACTGAAAATATGTGTGTATGTTCCAAAATATATATGTATATACACGTTTTATATATGCATACCTCAGCCTGTGTTGTTACTATGTATGTTTTCAGGGCTGACCATTTGGAATTGCTATGCTCCTCCCTGGGGAAGACTCCTTCTGCCATTCTCAAGATTCCTCAGTTGACAATAGTTCTTTGTGTACAGTTGAGACCTAGTGTGTTTTCTCCTGACTACATTGGCATGTTTATTGTTGCTGTCTTTGTTCAGTTCATGTTTAGGCAATTATATTGATGAGACTTGATGTAGCTTCTAAGACTTACTTGGAGACACAATCTCACAGCAATCTCCCTAATACTCTGGCTCGTAGAATACACACACACACACACACACACACACACACACACACACACACACAATGTTCCCTGAACCTTATGTGTGAAAATTGTTTTGTAGATGCATCCATTGGGACTAGGCTCCACAAATCTTCATTTTGATTGGCTATAACTGTCTCTGCTGCAAAGATAAGTTTTCTTGCTGAAGGGTGAAGACTGTGCTTATCTGCAGGTATAAGGAAAAATACTTCAAATGTAGTTGGGGATTGTGCTAGTTGAGTAACATAGTGGTTGTAGGTTGGGATATTACAAGGAGGCTCACCCTCCCCCAAATACTGGGATCACTACTGTGCACCACTAGGCTCAGCTTGACACTTGGCTTTTCTGCATTATTCACTCTATTAGGTTTCTTTTTTCTGTTGTTGTGCTAAAACACCATAACTAGAAGAAACTTATAAAAGGAAAAAATATATATTGAGCTTGTTGTTCAAAAAGGACAAGACTCCATCATGTCAGGAAGGCACAGGGGAAAGAAACTGAGAGCTCTTATCTTCAAACAAAAGCAAGATGGGTTAGCTGAAAGTACTGTGAGTCTTTAGTGTCTCCAAGCTTATCCCTAGTGACAAACTTCCTCCAGCAAGGGCATACCAACCTCCCCAAACAGCAACACTAACTGTGAACCAAGCGATTAAATATATTAGCCTATGGGAGATATTTCTCATTCATACCACCACATTCCACTCTCTGCCACCTGCAGGCTTATCACTTTATGATAATCCAAACTTCATTTAATCCAATTTCAAAATATCTCAATATTGTGTAAAAATCTAAAGTCTCTATGGATAGTCAAGGTAACCTCTTAATTGTAACACTCTATATAAGTTAAATCCAAATTACATATTTCTAACATACAACAAAACAGATACACATTATCATTCTAAAAAGGAAATTTTGAGCATAGCAAGGAAATACTGAGCCAAAGCAAACTGCAACTCAGTCCAGCAAACTCCAAATCATGTAGCTCTGTATCTGGTGTCAAAAGGCCTAAATGACACCATCCCTTCAACTTTGCTACCTACTACATCTCAATCTCAATATCTCTCCCCCTCCTCTCTCTCCTTATCTTCCTCTCCCCTGTTTCCCTTCCCCCACTCTCTCTGACTGATTCTACTTCCCATATATAGCTTCCTTTGCAAATGTCTCATGATTCTGATATCTCCAACTTCTCAGTGTATTCACTACCACCCAGGCTTCATTTTCACAGTTTCATGCAATGGACCCTCATCTTCTTCACACATGGGTGCCTCATCCCATGCTGCCTGGTCTCATCAATTCTCTGAAACTATTACTGTCTAGGGGTCTTGAATAGGTTTCTCTGCTAACTGAAGAATTAAACAACAAGAAAAAATAAGCTTCACGCTCTACAGGGAACAGCAGAGAAATCTCAAACAGCAAAAACAGCAGCAGAAAGAATCAGCAGTTGAAGAAAGGCTTTTATTGGGGGTAAGGAAATACACACATACAGCAGACACATAGGGAAAAAGACAAACACCCCCAACAAAGTAGAGGAGGGTACCCTGGAAGCCAAAATCCAGTCATTTCTCTATGGCTGGTTTGTTTTATTTTTTAATTATCTGAAGGGTCTTCCTCCCTTAATTTGTGATTGGTCAGTTTGAAGAAAACAGGATAGCTGATTGGACCACAAGTGTTGTGCAAACATGCCCTGATCCTGCTTTAAACTTGTTAAGCCAATTCATCAGCAGGAGGCCTACTCACAAGAGAAAAAGCCTACAAGGCTTTTGTTTGAAGTTGCCAGGATTATGTCTCATGTCAAGAAGATGAGGAAGAAGCCAGCAATCTTGGAAGTGCACAGTCTATTACCTAGCCATGACCCTCTCCTTGTCTGCCTATCAGGGAATCTAATTTAATCCCTAGACCTTCATGGCAATCTGCATAATATAACATACACCAAAACATCACATTGAAGAATTGCAGAATTATTCACTTGCAATATATCATATAAGAGATTAATATTTATTAAAGGGTTACATAAACATTCACTGATACAAATTAAACTTCAATTTTCATCCCATGATGGAAAATACCTTTATTAAGGTATTCTGGTTTTCTGAACTGTCACTAATATTAAATGTACATGGATTAATTTTTGACTGGCAGGTATGTGTCTGTGTGTGTGTGAGTGTGTGTGTGTGTGTGTGTGTGTGTGTGTGTGTGTGTTCTGTCTTGATTAGTGAGCTCAGACAGAGGCAGTAGCATCCCAGCTCTATCAAGGACATTACAATAGTGGAGGTTCCTAAGGTTGCAGACCAGCAACGGTTCTCAGTTATTTTCAGCCTAGACCAGCAAACTATAGCCAGAAGGCTAAACAGTTCCCTAAGGCTCAAGAAGCTCTCTAAATATCCCAGAGCCTGTTATTGCACTGGATATTCTGGTTCTGACTGGTTATGAATAAATGGTGTTGTACACAAGTCTTTCTGGAAAGCTCTGGGCTCCCTGTACTGAGTGTACACAGTGCACATGACACCTCTTCTGTGTTGGGGATTGTTAGTGAGGGCATGAGTTTTGCCTGCCAAAATGTGTATGCTGCTGTATATTTGCTGGAAGCCACTGGCTCAGCACATGGATTTTCTCTGATGAGTCCAGAGTAAACTTAGATTTGTTTGAAACAAAACCATTGCTGGCTACTATCATCCATTTTATTTTTGTGGTACAAATGGAGTAAGGTCTTTTGAAGTGTCATTTGAAGTGTCATTTCTAGTTTCTGATCAAGTAGACTTTTCCAGAACTTTTAACATTTTATTATAATGTGTTTTTTGTTATGTGTAAAAAAATTACAAATTTTAAGAATGTAACAAATGACAAAATTCTCAGTTTTTTTTTTTTGAAGGCAGTGTAGCTAGCTGTCCCAAAGCAGCCTCTTCCAAATTGAAGTCTGTGATATAATGTGTACACTCACCCATCCAGTTGACAGGTAGGAGGTTATTTTCTGTATCAGTTATGGGTGAACGTGCAAGTTCTGGGCATTTTCCCTCCCACAGAGAGATCTCTTCTAGCTGGGAGGATAAAAAGAGAAGAGGGCCCAAGAGTACCAGACAGGGGACCTTCTTTTACAAGTTGCCTTGGCCCTGGTGTCTCTTCACAGCAATGAAAAATGACCAAGAAAGGTAGATTTACCACAACCTGGGAAGAAAAGCATAGAATTCTTCTGCAAACTGTCATCATTCTGCACTTTCTCCTTTTAAGGAATCTTCAGTAGCCATGGCTAGTTATTACAATCAAGGACTATTCCTGATGCATTGTCAACACCCAAAGATACCTGTCACATTAAGTTTGATTTTTGGTTTGGATGCTTGGGTTTTGACAGATGTTTACTGTCGTATGTTCTTTACATTATTATACAGAATAATTCCACATTTCTACAAAAAAAAAATTGAACTACAAACAAAATTTTTGGAGAGTGGAACTGTCCCATGCAGGATGATCCAATCTGCTCCCTAAGATTGCAGGTACAAAACAGGAAGGAAGGTCAGCATGTCATGAGTCTTCTATGGGACATAGCCGGGACCCATTCAGGGTCCTGATACCCTAATGCTATGCCTCTAAGCCTCCATAAATAACACCTGAATCCCACTACATTGTAGTTTAAAAATATGTAAATGTACTTGTTGGTAGAGGCCAAGGGTGTAGGAAGAATGAGGAATGGGAGAGCTTGGTCGATTCCCTCTACATTGTAATTAGATAGCAGTAACATCAGTATGCTGGTAAGTCATCAGGTGACTATACCAGAATGTACTATAATTTCTATAATTTTTGTCTTAGTTAAAGTTTTGATTGCTATGAAGGGGCAACATGACCACAGCAACTCTCATAAAGAAAACATTTAATTGGGGTGGCTCACTTATACTTTCAGAGATTCAACCCATTATCATCAAATGGGGGAGCATGGTTGTAAGTATTCCTGACACTCCATGTGGTAAGGCCAATATGGCTCTAGCAGGATGCACCTCATACCAAGTCACACTCTTAAACATGGCTATGTAAACCCATGCATACCCCTTCTCTTAAAGAGACACCATGTTGTGGTCTGTCTCTTCTCTGCTCCTATACCCGCCTGGGAATTCTCTTAAATAAACTCTCATGTGGCCTTGGTAGTGTATGTGTGTACGTCTCTTCTCATGTACAAAATCAACATGGTAGCATGTGGCAGACATGGTACTGGAGAGGTAGTTGTGAGAACTACATCTTACAGGCCATAAGAAGTCAACTAAGAGACTAAGGGGTATCCTAAGCATAGGAAGCCTCAAAGTCTGTCCCAATAGTGACATGCTTCTTCCAACGAGGCCATACCCACACCCACAAAGCCTAGTATTCCTCATAATACCACTCCCTCTGATGAGAATCAGTTCCATTCAAACTACCACAGACTCCAAAACCAAATGGTTTTAAATGTTTTGCCATAAAAGTAATAAATGTGAATTAGAAATATTGCTCAGTGGGTAGAAGTACTTAGTACACAAGCATTGGGCCTGAGTTTACAGCCCCAACATTCAAATTAAAAAAGGCATGACCATGTGTCCATAACCCCAGCCACATATGCAGTAGAAACAGGAGGATTACTTGTTTGCCTTCTTAACCAAGCACACATCTTCATTACTTCTACTGTTTTAATTACTAGACATATATATATTTCATTCTAATGAAAATTTCCCTAATAAAAAGGAGATCAATAATATTATTGAAATTGATAATCTCAATCATTACCAACATGTTCAATCATACCATCATTTTCTTCTTACAAAATACTTGGCCCAGAGCCCCCTTCATGTCTCTGTTCCTTAGGCTGTAGATGAAGGGATTCAGCATGGGAGTCACCACTGTGTACATCATAGCCATGGTAGTCTCCTTCACAGTAGAGTTATTAGCTGATGGACATAAGTACAGACCAATGAGTGTCCCATAGAACAGAGACACCACAGACAGATGGGAACCACAGGTGGAGAAGACCTTACGGATTCCTCGAGCAGAAGGAACCTTGAGAATAGAGGAGACAATCCGCACATAGGACACAATGATGAGCACAAATGGGATGACAAGAATGATGCCTCCAGTGATAAATATCACCACCTCATTAACATGAGTGTCAGAACAAGCCAGCTTCAGCAGAGCAGACATGTCACAGAAAAAGTGAGGAATCACATTGTCTTCACAGAATGACAATCTAGCCATAAGCAGAGTGTGCAGCATGGCATGAAATGTGGTCAGCACCCAGGACAGCACCACCAGACTCACACAGAGGTTGGGGCTCATGATGCTGGTGTAATGAAGGGGGAAGCAGATGGCCACATAGCGGTCATAGGCCATGACCACAAGGAGAAAGCTCTCAAGATCTCCAAAAACCAAGAAAAAGTACATTTGTGCCAGGCAGCCTGCATAGGGAATGGATGGTATTTGGCTCTGCATGTTCTGCAGCAATTTGGGCATTGTGACAGAGGAAAAGCAGAGGTCAGAGAAGGACAAATTGCTGAGAAACAAGTACATGGGGGTGTGGAGATGAGAGTCCAGTAGAATAAGGATGATGATGAGGAAGTTTCCCAGGACAGTGGTGAGGTACATGGCCAGGAACAGGGCATAGAACAGGTTCTGGTGCTCTGGGGGGATGGGCAGGCCCAGGAGAAGGAACTCCAAAACTACAGTTTGGTTCCCTTCTGTCATGCTGTGTCACCAGAATCTTAAGAAAGAGAAAATAAAAAAACTGAACATATTTCTATGATATGCAATCTGATAAATGTTCTTTAATAATTGATAGCATCCTCATAAACTGAAAGAAAATAATTTTTTGTTTTTGTGTTTTACACAATGACTATCTACTTGGCCATGGCTGGCTTGAAGTTCTCAGTGTAGACCAAGTGGGCCTGGAACTCAAAGATCTGCCAGCCTCTGACTCCTGAGTGCTGGCACTTAAGACATGAATTAGTTAAGTTTAGCCCCATGACTAAGTCTAAGCCACTTATCAAGTACTTTCAAGTATCTTAATTAGATACAGTGGCTGTTATTTCCTGTCTAAAACACACTCATGGGTGAACCACTACCCTGCTAATTCAATGGCTTTTGGTTCTCAATATTTGAAATTGGGTTTTTTTCTAAAAGTAGCCACTCTTCCCTGAGAGTTTGTACTAAACACCCTTTCTTATAATTCTATGGCTATATCCCTGCAAAAGCTTGCATCAATTTCTACAGCATCAATATTTAATTACTTATTTTACATCCCAGCCACAATTCCTTCCTCTCCTGTTCTCCAAGTTTTCTCCCTCTGGCCTCATCCCTCTGTTCCCACCCAACTCCATCCATTCCTCCTCCATTTCTGTTCAGGAAAGTGAAGGTCTCTCATGGATATCAACAACACATAGCATATCCAGTTGTCATAAGGCTAAGACTTCCCTATGTACTATGGGCAATGTGATCCAGTGTGAGGAATAGGGTTCCAAAAGTTTGTAAAAGAATCAGCATGACCTTGCTCTCACTGTTAGGAATCCCACAAGAAAACCAAGCTACACAACTGTAATATGTACAGAGTGCCTAGGTCAGTCCCATGTTGGCTTGCTGACTGTGGGTTCACTTCTCTGTGAGTCCCTATGAGCCCAGGTCAGTTGAGTCTGTGGGTTTTCTTTGGTGTCCTTGACCCACTCTGGCTCCTACAATCTTTTCTCCTACCTTTCTGCAGGATTCCTCAAACTCCTGCTAATGGTTGGCTGTGGGTCTGCATCTGTTTCCATCTAATGACATTTGGGCTAGACACCAATCTTGTCACAGGAGATGGCTAGTTTAGGCTATGTACCTGCTATTGCTAGGAGTCTTATCTGGGATTATCCTTGTAAATGACTGGGAGACTCCCTTCCATACCTGACCCTGAAATGTCCCCTCCATTAGTCTTTTTTATACTCTCAGCCCCCACTAACCTGATCTCTCATAAACCCATCCCTACCTGCCTGTAGTCCATTCACAAAAATCTCCTCTATTTTCCCTTCCCAGGGAGATACAGGCATCCCCCCTTAAGCCCCCCCCCACCCTAACCCTAACCCTAGTCTCTCTGGGTCTGTGTTTTGTAGTATAGTTATCCTTTATTTTACTGTTAAAATACACTGCGTACATACCACATTTGTCTTTCTGGGTCTGGGTTACCTCACTCAGGATAATTTTCTTCTACTTCCATCATTTACTATGGTATCAATTATCACCCAAAATTTTTAGCTCTGCCACTCTGTTACCTGTAGTACTCCACCAACTGCTTATTGATTCTTTCCCCATAGGTATAACAGGACCATCTTCAGATCAATAGATCTCAAGTGTGATATACAACTCACCAAGCCCTTTTCCCAATCGTCTCATCCAGTTTCTCATATTTCAGGGGAAGAAATCTAGGCTCACATAAGAGATGTTGGAATTTTCATTCATCCATTCATTTCCATCACCTAATATAGCAAATCTCAATCTGTAATTTTATTTCTTCCTAAATCATCCATGCTCATTCAATTGCCACACTGAAACTGCATCTCTTCTAGGTTTGACTACCCTGTTAGAATATTTCATCTCTTTTCTTCTGTACTATATTTCAATCTTCTCACATTTTAACTGTCTAAGATGAAATTTATCATCATTCTATACTAAAAGTTTTTGGATTCTTGGTTTCTCCTCCTTCACAGTATAAAGACAATTCTTTTAAAGACACTAAAGAAACGAGTATCCATCACAACTGATCCTTTTCTGGCTCCACAGTCTTGTCTGCTCCCACAGTAACTCTCATATTCTACTTTAATCAAAACTAGACTGTAAGGTCAGAGTCTCTTGACTCTAGCCCACTACAGTTGCTATTCCTGCAGCCTAGTGCCAACTTCTCTATGCTTCCATTTCCCTGAATTTACTCTTTAAGTAAAGTATATGTGGTTTGATCCACTTAATCTTTGGTTCCTTTTCAGGTGAGACTGGATATCATGTTCCCACTGTACTCCCTTTGCATTTCACAGCCATCAATGCCCTGATCACTAGTTTCAGCTGACTTGTCACCACATGATGTTCATGCAGGAAGGCTGTGTCTGCCTTCAACTTGAAGCAGGGCTACAATTTTTGTTATCTGTGCTTGGGGTTTAGGCATAAGTAGAAGCCTGTACATCTTCTCAGAGTCACTAGCTTAGAACCATGTAGCTTTTGACACAGTTAAAAAAATTCTCAGTGTAACTTCAGACCCGTGGAAAACATTAGATTACCTATAACACTATCACATATTCTCAACAGATAACCCGGCAACCTGCTATGTGTGGCTATATTGGTATTTTGTTCCTTGGGTAATAATATCCATCTGATTTGTTGCTATTGGGATGAGAACTATTATTTTAATAGGTGATTTAAGGAAAAGGAAATAATAAAGGAAATTATAAAACTTCATTTCAGTTTGTCCTCACATATCTATGTCAGATGCCACAGAGATAAAGAGAAATTTTAGAAGGCTTTTAAGGCACATGAGAAGTTCCTCCCTTGAAGAGAATCCAGTTGCTGGAATTTTAACTTAACTAATGCTAATTAATCTAGCTATACTAATAGTTTTTACATTTAGACATGACCTTCCAGTGTTGCAGTTAAAAAAAATCAATAAAATTTTGTTATACACCTACCACAGAATGAAGCTTCCCTGAGAAATGAACAGGATAACCTCTGATATGAAGGCAGGTAGGAAGAACCACAAAGCACAAGGACACTGCTTACAGAAGATGCCACTGAACAACACCTGAGTCCTAGAGGTTTAATAATAGTCTCCCTCATTTACCGCATATGGTACTTGTTCAGTTCTCAATTTAAACAGCACATAAGAATGACAAAAGACTTAGATTTAGTCATGAAACTAAATTTAATTTAGAAGTGGAATAACTGTTTAGCCTCATAAATTCTCATTCTTCTGATCAGTAAGTCTTATGTGGGCTCAAAATTCTACATTTTTAAATATTTATACTATACATTTGGTGATGCTAATTTGGCTGGACTGTGGACCACACACTCTTGTTTTTCTGCCATGATGCTTCCCTTCTGTTTCTCTTGGTGTTTAACCAACTTTATTTTTTCGCTTACAGTTTACATATCCCAGAAAAGTCTTTCAAGTAGCATAAAAAAACCAATGCACTTATAACCTATTTTTAACTGAATTATTAAAATGAATACAAGCATGTTTTCCATATCTCTTACATGACTAAACATTTTACATATTACAAGTAAAAGGCAAGAATTGTATCAAGAATCCATATACATTTATACCCAAGCAACTTGGTACAGACAAGTAAGGTATTTTCACTGCCAGTTATATTGCTGGCAGGGTACATTTTGTAATTAAAAAGAAAAGACCAATCGTTTTATTACTTACCTCAAATGGTAATAAGAAATCTTAAAAGAACCACAAATCTAAACTTTTATATATTAAAAAAAAAATCAATCATTTCTATTTTAAATCCTCCTTGTTAGGGACATAAAGGCCCCAGCTCATTCACCTTCCTGCCCAACTTATTGACAGTGTCTCAGGGTGACTCCAAGGCTCTGGCCCAAGATCCTGTTCCCATTTATTCAATATAGACATAGGAAGAACAGCCTCTGTAGTCATCACCTGTATCTTTACCATCCCTGCTCACAGTTCTCATTCTGCTCATCCCAGGGACTAAAGAGCTCTTGATCTCAAAGGAGTCTAGATCCTGGAGGAACTCATTAAATAAGACAAAATAATTATTCGAAGGCTTCTCTAGCACAAATTCTCGCAGAGTCCTGCAGCAGTGACTGATTAGTCACTAATCATGTGTTATTGTGCTTTGGGGCCAAGGCAATAATGAGCAGCTCACTGAAAGATGTTTAATCTTTGTCTGTCTAGGGAATCAGCAGTAGTCCTGTATGCTGGATCCTGTATTTGGGGAGAATAGTTTGAGAGGCCTAGAAATAAACAAGGACCTTACTGTGAAGAAGATTCTAAAATATCTTAGGAGGATTAAAGCTTAGATTCTACCATGTGAACAAAAAACTATCAGTGGTCCTTGAATACTACTATGAAAGACATGTTTCCCGCCCCCCCCCCTAAGGGTAGCAGAATCTTTCACTACAACCAAGTTCCCAATAAACATATTCCAGATAAGAAATATTCAACTACAAGGACCCAAGCATATGAAGACACAGAGGAAGATCAGGATTAAGAGAAAAGAGATTCTACCACATTGTGCTCAATTCTTCTTCCAGCCAAAATAGAATAGGGAAATGGATTTGTATCTTACTCAGTTACTTCTAGTTTCTAATCTTTCTAGGAAAATCTTAATAGTGCACCCCACCATCATCCTAATCAGTCATTTTACATCTTAGATACCTGCCTGGGGTCAGCTTTTCCATTTAATCATTATGCTAGTTTGAGTGTATTTGTATCCATAAACTCATAGAAAGTGGCACTATCAGGAGGTGTTGCCTTGTAGGTGTGGTCTTGATGAAGGAGGCTGAAGAGCACATCTTTTAATCTGGGCCACACCTTCTGTTGAAAATGTGTCACTGTGGAGGAGGGCTTTGTGGTCTTTTTCTCAAGTTTTGCTCAGTGTGACAGTCAGTGGACCTCCTGTTGCCAAGATATAGATAGGACTCTCAGCTCCAATACTACATCTGCATGCATGCCATCCCACTTATGACGAACTGAACCTCTGAACTGTAAGCAAGCCCTCTCAATTAAATGTTCTCTTAAGAGTTGTCATGATCATGGTGTCTCTTCACAGCAGTAAAAACCCAATCATGAGATTATATTTGGTATTTGTAATGCCCTATTCTATACTTATCCTGTGTTATCTTTTCATCATTACAACAGATCTGGTCTTCATTCTTCGGGAATATGAATCTTCAATGGTATTACCTTCATGGGATTCCTAATAGTGAACTTTGACTTGTTGACACAAAAAAAACCCTGCAGTTCACTTTATTCTCTTAGTAATAAACACTTACATTCCTCTGATTCTTTTAGTTGTAAATTGACATTCCATTGTCTGCAGTACCATAGTTTACCCCTTAACCTGACAAAGAACATCTTAGTTACTCTCAGGCGAGGCTATTATGAATGAAGCAGATATAAAATTCCTGAAAATTAGACATGATTTTTCCTTATTGTGTACAAAAATAGCTTTGTTGCTTGTTAACTATGATTAAATTACCTCCAGCAGTATAGCAATTCTTTCTTTTCTTTGGGTCAGAGACATAAAGAACCCCAGTTTGTTGGCTAGAAGTCTCCTTGTCTACTAGAATAGAGCCAGTGAGCCATCTGTTTAGAAATGTTTTTTCTTTCAAATGTTATCAAATAAATCTTATGTGATGTCAGATTCTCATCTGTCGTGTCTTAATCCAGACACAGCTATGGCAAGAAGTTGTGAAGACTTCAGTCTTCTCCATGTTGGACAGTGGTTCTCAGCCATTCTTTTTTTTTTTTTTTTTTTTTTTTTTTTTTTTTTTTTTTTCCTTCATTTTGTATTTATCAAAAAAAAAAAACAGTAAAAAGAATTTAAAATGCGGAAGAGTTAACAATAACTATACAGAGGATAAGAATCATAAGCATGGCTTATCAAGGGTGGAAATGCAAATAAGATTGCTACACATATATTTTCTTTGTGTTCAGCTTTCCCTCTGAATTTTTTTTTTCCATCCCTGTATATCCTTATTCAAGGTCTCTTCCCCC
>PVIH01016294.1:15337-46237 GCA_004025045.1 Sigmodon hispidus | reverse complement strand
AGAATGGATTAACAAACTGTGGTACATCTACACAATGGAATACTACGCAGCAGTAAGGAAAAATAATATCCTAAAATTCACAGGCAAATGGATGGATTTGGAGAATATCCTCCTGAGCGAAGTCTCACAAACTCAGAGAGATAAACAGGGGATGTACTCACTCACTAGTGGTCTCTAAACAAACAAACAAGAAAAAAAGTCAAACATGCCCAAGCGGCAAACCACAACCACGGAACAGCTTGGGATCAGAAACACCCTGGACTGACCCTTTGGATCCCACTCTACCTAGAGGAACACCTGACTCACTCTTGAGGGAGGGGGGAAAGAACTGGATTTGGCCAGTAGTGGAGACTGATCTAAGCATTATTGGGTCAGGGGGACCATAGGACTGTCTGCTCCCTGCCCAGGGAGGGGATGGGGAGTTGCAGCGGAAAAAATGACCAGATGTGTTGGGAGGGGGAAGAGACCTTGAATAAGGATATACAGGGATGGGAAAAAAAATTCAGAGGGAAAGATGAACACAAAGAAAATATAGGTGTAGCAATCATATTTGTATTTCTTCCCTTGATAAGCCATGCTTATCATTCTTATCCTCTGTATAGTTATTGTTAACTCTTCCACATTTTAAATTCTTTTTACTGTGTTTTTTTTTTTTGATAAATACAAAATAAAGAAGGAAAAAAAAACATACAGACAGCATTTTACTTGAATAAAATTTCATGACATAAAAAAAAGAAATTAAATCCTTCTTTTTGATTAGACAAAAATGGGAAAGTGATATGGTATGTCTTTCTGAATGCTGTGAATTATTATTGGATAATAATAGAACTGTTTTAGTCTAAAAACTACTTTAGATTATATAAACTGCATAAAGTTTGAGACAAGTACATAATTTTTTATTGTGTGGATGGTAGTAGATGTTCTTTCATAACTAAGATAAGGCACAATCTTTTGGTCATTAAATATTTGATTTTTTTCTAGTAGTATGGATGTCGATATGACTCTTTATGAAATGCAAGACATGTGCTTTACTATTTAGTAACTTATGGATATGGAAACAGAACCTATCCTTCCGCTCTGTAGAAGAAATACACTTCATTTTTAAAGACAGACAATACACTACGTAAATGTTGGAATGAGAATTTCTAATCAAATGCAATTAAGAAACAAGCTGGTATAGTTGTCCTAATATCTAACAAAATAGACCTCAAAATAAAATTTATTAAAAGAGATCAGGTATGAGATTATATATTAATCAAAACAATAAATTTATTATCAAAATTTTATCTCAATCCTGAATAAGTATGTTCCAAACACAAGCAATTACATCTATGAAAGTAAAAGTACAAAAACTTAAATCCCACATCACATCCCATACACTAATTTTGGGAGAGTTCAACAACCCACTTTCATCAATACACAGGTCTTCATGAAAGAAACTGAACAAAAATGTAAGGATACTAACAGATGTTATGCTCATGTGGACTTAATAAATATATAAAGAACAATAATCTCAAGCACAAAAAATTTAATTTCTTCTCAGCCCACCATTGAACTGTCTCTAAAATTGTCTAAGTACTTGATTATTAAGGAAATATGAATATGAAAAAATGGAATATCCCTTGTGTTTTATCAAATAAACATGGACTATGTTCTAGTTCAACACTAACACAGACTAAAGAAAGCCTACATACTAATAAATATACAATAACTCTCAATTTAAACACTTCTGCATTAAGGGAGAAAAAAAATAAAGACTTATTAGAATTCAATGGAAAGAAATACCCAAAGTATGGGATACAATAAAAACTCTGCTGAAAGTAATATTCATAACAAAAGTACCTACAAAAAGAATGTGGAGACATTTTACAAAATCAACATCACAGTATATCTCAAACTCTAGAAGAAAAGATGCACAATTACCCAATAAGTAGACTGCAGGAAATTATCAAACAAAGGAGAAAATTCAATAAAATATAAACAAAGGGAACAAGACAGAGAATCAATAAAACAAAAATCTGGTATTTTGCAAGCTACAGTAATATGAAGTAGAAACTCAGTTGTCAAGACTAATTTGATTCTATCTAACATTAGAATTAAGGATTCTGGTGGAGGTAAATCAGAATGAGTCTTTTTTTGTGAATGCACTTGAATGTACTCTCCATTTCCTGTTGTGAATCTCTTGCAATTGTATTCTTCTCATCGGTTACTACCTTGAGATTCATTTCACAAAATTTTAGGCAGCATAATTAATTATTTGAAAACCATATATACCTCTGTGAGATGAGAAAGAACACTTGTGACTTAATTATAAAATTTTGATATATAAAAAACATAAATATATTAGAACATATTTCATACACACTGACTTAACAAAGAAAAATAATTATTGTCCTATCTTCCTCATGAACATGATGCACAAAGACTCAATAAAAAACTGGCAATCTTAACCCAAGGACATATCTACCAATTTATCCACCATGATTATTCCAGAGACAGAGGTATGGTTCAATATAGGAATGTCTTTCAAAGACATCCACCATATAAACAAACTGAAAGAAAAAAACATAGGACAATAAAAGATATTGACAAACTCTACTATCCTTTCATAACAAATGTGTTACAGAGATCAAAACTATGAGAGATATATTTAAACATAATAAATGTAATATACAGCAAGCCAATAAACATCATCAGACTAAATAGATAAAATGCAAAGCAGTCCCACTAAAATCAGGAAAAGAAAAGTCTGTTCTCTTCATATCTATTCTGTAGTGGACTTGAAGTTCTAGTTAGAGCAATGAGACAATATAAAATGATTGAGAGGTTACAAATGGCAATGAAGTTTAGCATTCACCATTAAGAGTTAATATGATAGTATACATAAGTGATCTTCTACCATTCTATTAGGGCACTCTTACAGCTAATAAAACACCTTCCACAATGTGTCAGAATATAAGATTAAATCAAACAAATAAATTGTTGTCCTAAATGCAAATAAAATAGGGTAGAAGATTAAAGAAGGCAAACATGACCTTTTTCATAACCATAAATAACATAAAATATCTTGGGATAGCTTTAACCTAACAAGAGAAAGATTTATATGTATTGGGATTATGCTGGTAATGTAAATATTTGTCCCAATTATGAGTTTAATAAAAGCTGATTGGTCAAGTGGCAGACAGGAATCATGGGTGGGCCTACTAGGCTAAGAGAACTTTGAGTACAGGAAATAATAAGATGGATACCAGAGAGCTGCCAGAGAGAGCCATCATAGACATGACAAGGAGACACAGAGGAAAGAAGCTGAAATGCTCCTCTGAGGAAAAAAAAAAAACAAAAAACAAGCCACAGTTCTCAACCAGATGGGTTGAGTTCAGATCAAGGAGGTACCATGTTATATGCCTGGGATATAGGTCACTCAGCATAAAATTTTAAAAGCCTATATGATTATTTGAGGCAAAGCTTGGCCAAGAGTAAGACTAAAAATACCATGAGGTTTTGGCACAAAAACAAACATGAGGACCAATGGAATTGAATTGAAGGCCCTTATATTAAACCACACAACTATAATCTCTGGATATTTGACAAAGTGAACAAAATTATACAATGGAAAACAGATAGCATGTTCAACAAATGGTGCTGGTATAACTGGATGGTAGTATATATAAGAATGCTAATAAATTTATATCTATCACCATGCACAAAACTCAACTTCAAGTGGATCAAAGACATCAATATAAATACAGATACAGAAAAACTTACAGAAGAAAAAGTGGAAATAGCCTTAAAAACAATGACAAAGTAGACCAACTTTTAAATATAATACCAATAGCACAGACACTGAATGCAACAATTAATAAATGGGACCTTCTGAAACTGAGAAGTCTCTATAAGACAAAAACATAACTGATAAAACAGAAATGCAGCCTACAAAATAGGAAAAGGTCTTTATCCCTTCTATATCTGACTGAGGGACGATCTCTAAAATACATACAGATCTAAAATAAATTAGAAACCAGAATACTGAATAATTCAATTAAAAATTAGCTACAGAGCTTAATAAAGAATTCTCAACAGAGAGTCTTAAATGGCCAAAAACACTAAAAGAATTGCTGAACATCCTGAGCTATCAGAGAAATGCCAATCCGAATGAGTCTCAGATATCACCTTAAACCTGTCAGAATGTCTATGATAACAAACCCTGAGGAGAGCCTATGCTGGAGGGAAAATGGAATAAGGGGAACATTATATCATTCCTGATGGAAATGTAAACTTGCACAGCAACTTTGGAAATCTGTATGGTAGTGATTGGGAACACGAGGGAAGTGGGAAAAAGGGGAAGGATGAGAACATAAGGAAATGAGATGGTTAAGATGTAGGGGGGATGAGAGGGAGAAAAACAAAATAGATATTTTTAATAGATGGAGGCATTTGGGGTTATGTATATACTTGTTGCAAGAAAATTCCCAGAATTCCACAAAAATGATCCTGCTTAAGATTCAGAACAAATCCATTCTTCAGTTGAGGGCCATCTAGATTGTTTCCAGGTTCTTGCCACTAGACATAACTCTGCTATGAACATAGTTGAGCTAATGCCTTTGGAGTGTGATTGTGCATCTTTACGGTATACACCCAGAAGTGGTATTGCTGTGTCCTTGGGGAGTTTGATTCTCAATTTTCCGAGAAACCACCATAATGCATTCCAAAGTGGCTGAACAAGCCTACACTACCACCAAAAACGGGAGAGTGTTCCTCTTGCTCCACATCCTCTTCAGCATAGGCTGACCTCTGTGCTTTTATCTTTGCCAATCTAACAGGTGTCAGGTAGTATCTCAAAGTTGTTTTGATTTGCATTTCTCTGATGGCTAAAGATGGTGAGCACTATTTCCAGTGCCTTTCAGCCATTTGTAATTCTGCTGAGAATTCCCTTTTTAGATCCTTACCCCATTTATTGATTGGGTTATTCAAGGTTTTGGGCTCTAGATTCTTGAGTTCTTTATATATCTTAGAGATCAGTCCTCTATCACTTGTAGGGTTGATGAAAATCTTTTCCCATTCTGGAGGCTGTCCTTTAGTCCTATTGACAGTGTCCTTGTCTTTACAGAAGCTTCTGAGGTTCAGGAGATCCCATTTACTGATTGTTGCTTTTAGTGTTCATGCCACTCATGTTATATTTAGGAAGTGGTTGCCTGTGCCAATTCATAGAAGTGTATTTCCCACTTTCTTTTCTATCAAGTTCAAAGTGGCTGGGTTTATGTTGAGGTCTTTGATCCACTTGGATTTGAGTTTGTATGAGGTGGCTGGTTTGGATCTATTTGCATTTTTCTACACACTACCATCCAGCTGTGCCAACATCATTTGTTAAATATATGATCTTTTTTTTCCATAGAATATTTTGGGCCTCTTTGTCAAAGATCAGGTGTTCATAGGTATTTAGGTTAATGTCTGGATTCTCAATTCTATTCCATTGATCCACAAGTGTTTTTTTTTTTTTTTTTTTTTTTTTTTTTTTTTTTTTTTTTTTTTTTTTTTTTTTTTTTTTTTTTTTTTTTTTGAATTGTGAGAACTGAGGGTTATAGAGAAAGATCTTGGTTTAGATGTCAAATATGCAGCTTATGTTCTTACTAATGATTCAACAGGGAGAAACAATACTAGGTGTCATGTAATATTTAAAATGAGCCACAGACTTGTGGATTGAGGCAACCAGACTGAAGACCCAGACATTAACCCACATACCTATGAACAGCTGATTTTAGACACAGAGGTCAAATATATTCAATGGAAAAAAGATAGTGTCTTTAAAAAATGGTGTTAGCATAACTGGATGGCAATACATAGAAAAATGCAAATAGATCCAAGCTTATCATCCTATACAAACCCAAATCAAAGCGGAACAAAAATGTCAACAAAAATCAATCTACACTGAACTTGATAGAAAAGAAAGTGGGTCTCTTCCCAATAAGGATATACAGGTATGGAAAAAAAAATTCAGAGGGAAAGATGAACACAAAGAAAATATAGGTGTAGCAATCTTATTTGTATTTCTACCCTTGATAAGCCATGCTTATCATTCTTATCCTCTGTATAGTTATTGTTAACTCTTCCACATTTTAAATTCTTTTTACTGTGTTTTTTTGATAAATACAAAATAAAGAAGGAAAAAAAAGGAAAAAAAAAAGAAAAGAAAGTGGGAAATACCATCCATTGCATTGGCACAGGTGGCTACTTCCTAAATATAACAGAAAGTAGCACAGAGACTAAAAACAACAATCAATAAGTGAGATGTCCTGAAACTGAGAAGTATTTGTAAGGCAAGGGACATGGTCATTAAATCAAAACAACAGCCTACAGAATGGGAAAGGTTTTCACCAACCCTGTAAATGACAGACGACTGATCTCTAAAATATATAAAGAATTCAGGAAACTAGAGTCCAAAACACTGAATAAGCCAATCAAAAATAAGGTTCAGAACTAAAGAGGGTATTCTCAGCAGAAGAATTACAAAAGGCTGAAAGGCACTTGAAAAAATGCTCAATATCTTTAGCCAATAGAGAAATGCAAATCAAAACAACTTTAAGATACCACCTTACACCTATCATAATGGCTAGAGTCAAAAACGCGGATGTGAGCATCCACTGGAAAGGATGTAGAGCAAGAGAAACACTCCTCCATTGTTGGTTGGAGTGTAATCTTGTTCAGCCACTCTAGAATGCAGTATGGTGGTTTCTCAGAAAGCTGGCAATCACCCTTGCCAAGAATCCAGCAATACCACTATTGGACATATAGCCAAAAGATGCACATTCTCACCCCAAAGGCGTTAGATCACCTATATTCATAGCAGCATTATTCATTATAGCAAAAACCTGGAAACAACATAGGTGTCTCTCAACAGAGGAAAGAATTAACAAACTGTGGTCCATCTACACAATGGAGTACTACATGGCAGTAAGAAAAAATTACATACCTAAGGTTGCAGTCAAATAGATGGATTTGGAGAATATCCTCCTGAGCAAAGTCTCACAAACCCAGAAGGATAAGCTGGGGCTGTACTCAGTCATTAGTGGATTTAAGGAAAAATATTTTTATTTCATTGAAGGATGATAAGTGAATATAGTGATTTAAAACATACACACTTACACACAAATTCACACACACACAAAACCAAACCAAATAAGTCTTCTGATTTGACTGTAGAATGTTTGCTTAGCAGAAATTTGTGGTGGCCATAGTGCATCCATAGGAATTGACTGTGACCTACAGTACTTTGTTCTTCTGTAGCTGAGCCTTACCTGCCTTAAGGAGCTTTAGATTTTATCTTTTATGTTTCATGTATTTTAAAGAAAAGAGAAGTTTTATTACTGTATGGAGTTTTTTAGATATCCTGAATGTTTTACTTTTTTATATAAAGTTTGTTATTGATATTCAATAAACAAAAAAATAAAGAAAAGAAAAACAAATACAGTAAAAAAGGAACCCAATTTTAACATAAAATATTTAATTTGATAATCAGGTTAATTTATAAAGCAACAAAGGATGATTTCTATCTGGACTTCAATAGTTTTATAGTTAGTTCTTAATTGCCTCAGAAAAGGTAATGGCCAAGTAAGGGAATAAAAGTAGTTGTCTAGCTTTAAGAATGTATTTGTCAGCCTATAAAAGGTAACTCATGACTTTAATCTTAGAACATGTGAAGCAGAGGCTTGCAGAATTATGTTAGTTTAAGGCAAGCCTGGTCTACTGATCTAGTTTTAGGTTAACACTATACTACAACATAAATATTCTCTCTCTCTCACACACACACACACATGAACACACACATATCTGTCTCAAAAATATAACAAAAATGCAAATGTATTAAGAAGAATTTCTATTACTGAGCAGAAAACCCTTTACAAAGGCAATTCTTATAAAGATAAGCATTTAATTAGGTATTTTATAATTCAAAGATTCAGTTCATTATCATCAGGGGAAAACAGGCCAACCTGTTTTTGTGAAAGGACCTTAGAATTCCATCTCTAGGTAAAGAAAGTAAACTGATTCACTAAGTAGTGCTTCAGAATATCTGACACCTCAATCTCTGTCTCTAAAGTGAAACACTTCTTCAAACAACACTATAAATTTTTCAATCTACTAATAAGATTATTCCTCATAAACTTATGGGGCAAATTATATTCAAACAAACACTGTAATCTAATAGTTTATAGCATGGCAAAGGGAAGAAATAACAGCAGTGCTTCTTAACCATGCTTGGTCTGTCTTTCATTCCTAAAAAATCATTGCAATGTTCATGTTTGCATGTGTTTTTATATTTATGTGAATATGTAGTATAACTAAATGACTCATGGCTATGAGAATATTGGGTTTATATGGGGGAAGTAGGAAGGTTAAAATAATAAAAGAATGCTATGGAAATATAAATTTGATGATTGAAAATGTGAAAATAATTTTAAAAACTAAATAAATATTCTCTTAGTCATGACTTCTTCTGGCAGTAGGGATACTGTACTTCTGAGGTTTGTTCATAAGAAGAAAAATTGCTTTCGCTCAAAAAACATCTGTTTATATTTAGCATTTAAAAGTTCTACATCTTGATTCACTCATCCTTGGGAAGAGAAAACCAGCTTGTTCCTTCCCCTACTTTCTTTTTCTATGTTAAGATCCAGAATCTGTGAGTGTACTCCACTGTAAAGTAGATATTAAAATAATACTATGAGCACATAGACACAAGAAAACTCAATCCAGATTGATAGCACAGATCATTGGCTTTAAGGAATATACTCTGCTCATGAATTATAATTTCTAACTTGGCAATGTTACACAATGTAATGAAAACTACTCTGATCAATGTATGATTAATTGCAAAGAGTCATAACATGCTATTAAATTTTAATTTTTTAATAAAAAATAATTGTAGATGTCAGTAATTAGTTCATGTGTTCAAGGCCCTGGAAAGATAGTTAGAATGCTGAGAGAAAGTACTTCTTTTGCAGAAGATGAGATCATTTCCAAATACCCATGTTAGGTATTTCACAAGTGATTGTAACTATAAGTATGGACACATTGGGTGTATCTCACATGTACCTTCAGTTGGGTAAGCATAACAGCATGGAGGCAAGAAGTCAAATTCTTATAGTTGATTAACTCTTCCTTTTATGTTGAAATAAACTCATTATCAGCTTTAGTAGAAAGAGATTTAGATGCTATGCCCACTTGGTGGCAAAAAGTATCCTTTAGAGACTTAGATTTTATTGCATTAGATGACAAGATGTAGAAGAGAAAAACAGTCTGTCTACTATCCGTGAGTAGCCAACTCTAAACAATAATTACTTAAATAATAAGGGCTAAGTAGGTGACAACACCATTTAGATGGGTGTGGTTAGTTGATTTTGTAAAACAACTATTTCAATCTGATATTTATGACATTGTTAGCTGAGTGCTATGTATAAAATATTAAATATGGGACTTGTTATGTTTTCTATATAAGGTGTCAACAGTTATTCACAGAATCCTGTATTTCAAATTATAATGATACTTTTAAGAACTGAAGTCTGGATATTGATTTAATTTTCAGTCCCACAGTAAAATTTCTGATAATTTTCAATTATTCCTAACTCCATAAATCATGCAGAATACTAGCTTTTGTTTTCCAGAATCCACATAACTGAGTGCAGTGACTCTGATGCTGTGTTCCATTCTCCATTAATTTCTGCACATACACAGTACCTATAAACTTATTTAGGGAGACATACATGCATAAAAATTAAATAAATAAAAAAGATTGAAACTGAACATCAGAGTATAATCTACATGTTATCACACTAGAAAAGTCCTTATGTAAAATACAATGGTTACTGGCCCAGACTACTATACCAAGCAAAAATATGAATCTCTATTGATGGAGTAGACAAAATATTTTGTGACAAAAACATATTTAAACAATACTTATATACAAATATGGCCAAAATGAAACCACTAAAGGAAAACTTCCAAGCTAAGAAAGCCAAAAACACCCATGAAACCACAAACAATCAATCATCCAACAAAAGAAAAACCCAAAGGAAGGAAATACATGCATGCTACCTCCATGATAAGAGGAAATATCTATCATTGGTCATTAATATAATTTATTTATCAATGGACATACCCTAACATGATAGATACAAGAGCAGAAGCCATCCTTCTGCAGCATACAAGCAAAGCACCTCAACTTCTAAAGCAGACAAAAGTTCACAGTAAAGTGTTGGGAAAAGACTTTCTAATCAAACGGTTTTAACAAAACAAGCTGGTATAGTCTTCCTAAAATTTAACCCAGAGAAGTCTGCCAGAAATGCTAGGCCTGTAGGCTGAAGATGGATGCTTCATCAACACAGAAAAGCTTTGGGTGACTGTCCAGGCAGCCAGCTGTTTCATTTCTTACACTTTTGGAATTTGCTATTTGCTTAATAGTATTTTCTTCTTGGGTCTCTGAGGAGTATGAAGATGAGATAGTTAATAGTTATCATTATCTACTGTTGCAGTATGTTTTCCGGCCCGTTTAGGGCTGGATGGTTTGTGACGTGGTGTGGCCCATGGTTTGGAACCTGGTTCACAGTGGCTTTTGTCCCCGTAAGAAATGAATCACAGGCTTATATCCTTTACACTATTTGGCCCATATCTTAAGCACATTACTTGCTAGCTCCTTCAAATTATTTCAACCCTTGACCATTAATCTCCTCACCACGTGGCCCGCAGCCTGTGGCTCACCTGTTTCTTACATGTCTGTCTTTTTCAGGGGACGGACTGAGACTGACTAACTCCACCCTCCTTCTGCTTGCCAGCCCTCTGATTCTTCACCCACTTCTATGGTGCTGTACATAGGCCAAAACAGTGCTTTATTTACAACATACATAAAACATTCCACCACAATCTAGTGACAGTTTTATAAAAGACACTCACTTAAAAGTTAAAGTAAGTTTAAGAGACATTGAAATACAGTTTTAGTAAGTAATATAAGTTAAATACAAAGTGGATTAGGTAAAAATCCTTTGGACTCATTAAAATAGAATATTTAATGGATCTCTTTCTTCGAATTTGTCAATTGTTAACAAACTGGACATTTCTCATGTAATTATTGTTTGTATATTATTGCCTGTAATTATTGTTCTTATTGTATATTTTTTCCTATGTTAGTTATAAATTTCTTTTTTATTTTTTGACACAAAAGGAGATCTGTAGATATTTGTTAGATATTTAATGAGTCCTGAAATATCACAGGCAGCCCATAGTCAAATCCTAGGCAGAGAGCTCAGGAATTTCTTGATAAACAGTTGAGAGTCAATCACACACACCTTTAATCCCAGAACAGGGAAAACCAGGAGTGGTGACCTACACTCTTAATTCCATGACTCTAGAGACAGAACTTCTTCTGTTTCTGTGAGTTCAAGGCTACATACCTTTAATCTTAACCTGGATGGAATAGGGTATATAAGGGCTTGTAGAAATTCAGCAGAGCAAGAAATGACAGGCAGAAGCTACCAGAAGTGGGGCTGAGGAAGTTGCAAGACAGTTTGGTGATAATTGACTGTGGTGCTTCCACTCCCTGATATTTCATCCTTCCCCTAAAAAAAGAAAATAACAAAATAGATTTCAAACTAATATCGATCAAAACAGTCCAGGACAGACATTATTTATTTGTTTCAGAAAAAAAAAAACTACCAACATGAATTCTGAAAATATGTTCCCCTAACACAAGGGTACCTATATATGTAAAAGAGACACTACTAAATCTTAAATCTCATATTAAATTCTCCACATTTATAGTGGAAGACTTCAATACCACACTCTCACTAATGGATAGATCTACCAGACAGTAATTCAACAGAGAAATAAGGGATCTAACCAATGTTATGACACAAATGGACTTATTAGATAGTTACAGAACATGTCCCCCCAAACACAAAACAATATACCTCTTTCTCAACACCCCATATAACTATCTTTAAAATCAATCACATATTCTGTCATAAAGCACACAACAATAGATACCAAAAATTAGAAAAATGCCTTGTATTATATCAGACCACTAGGTTTTAATGATAGAATTCCTCAACAAAAATCACAGAAAGCATACAAATTTCTGGAAAATGAAACTCTAAATTAAACCATGTCTAGATCAAGGAATAAGTTTAGAAAAAAAAGCTTCCTAGAAGTTAATGAAAATGAATCCACAACATGCTCAAACATAAGGAACATAATGAAAGGGTACTAAGAGAAAAATTCATAGCACTAGATGACTATATATAAAACTGAGTGAAATCTCACACAAAAGACCTAACAGCACAGCTGAAAGCTTTAGAACAATTTAAAGCAAACCCACCTACAAGGAATACATGGTAGAAAATAATCAAACTCAGAGCTGGAATTAATAAAATTGAAACAAAGAGAACAGTACAAAGAATCAATAAAACAAAAAGTAGGGTTTTGAAAAAGTCACCAGATAGATAAACCCTTATCCAAACTAAACAAAAGTCAGAGAGATAGTATCTAAATTAACAGAATCACAAATGAAAAAGAAGACATAACAACAGGCACCCAGAAAATCTAGAGAATCATTAGGTCATACTTCTAAAACAATTACTACACTAAATTGGAAAACCTAAATGAAATAGACAGCTTTCTGGACAAGTACCACTTAACAAAATTAAATTAAGACCAGATAAATTACTTAAATAGACCTATAACTACCAGGGGAATTCAAGCTGTTATTAAAAGTCTCTCAAGTAAAATAATCCCAGGGACAGATGGTTTCAATGCAGAATTCTAATAAACTTTCAAAGAAGAGCTAATACCAATACTCCTCAAAATGTTCTATACAATAGAAACTGAAGAAACTTTGCTGAACTCTCTTTATAAGCTATAGTCACACTGATGACCAGGCCACTTAAAGATGCAACAAAAAGAGAATTACATACCATTCTCCCTCATGAACATTAATACAAAAATACTCAATAAAGTACTGACAATGTCTAAAAAATATCAAAAAATCGTGCACAATGGTCAAGTAGGCTTCATCGAAGACATGTAGGGAAGGTTCAACATACAAAAATATTGTTAATTGCAACCATTATAAAAAAACCTGAGAGAAAAAAATACATGATGATTTTTTTTTAGATGAAGAAAAAGACTTTAACAAAATCCAACACTCCTGCATGATAAATGTTCTGGAGATATCAAGAATATAGGAAAAATCCCAAAATGTAATGAAGGCAAAACAAAGCAATCAGACAGACCATATCAAACTAAATATAGAGAAACTCAAAGCAAACCCACTAAAATCAGGAACAAGACAATGCTGTTCTCGCAGGTGTTATTTATTCAGTATAGTTTTATCTAAAGTAATAAAAGCAGAAAAATAGATTAAGGAGGTAGAAATTGAAAATGAAGTAGTTAACATTTCTTTATTTGCAGATGACATAATTATATATGTAAATGATGCCAACAAACAATTCTATTGTGGAACAATTATCATTGATAAACACCTTCAGCAATGTAGCGGAATAGAAGATTATCTAAAAAAAAAAAATCAATAGCCCTCCTATAAAAAAATAATAAAAGGGCTGGAAAAATCATGGGAACATCAACCTACATAATATCTACAAATACCATTAAATATTTTGGGGTAAGTCTAAGCACAGAACTATTTGACAAAAACTTTAAGTCACTGAAGAAAGAAGTTCAAGAGAATATCAGAAAATGGAAAGAATTCCCATGCTCCTGGATAGGTAAGATCAATGTAGTAAAAATGGCACTTTTACCAAAATCAATCTACAGACTCAAAGCAATCCTTACCAAATTCCCAAAACAATTTCTAACCTGGAAAAAAACGTGTCATCTTCATATGGAATAACAAGAAAGTCAGGATTAGAAAAACAATCTTTTTCAAGAAAAAATAAATCAGGAGAAATCATCATTCCTATTTTCAAAATATACTAAAATGATACAGTAATACAAACAGCCTGGCCTTGTATTGACATAAAAACAGATTTTTGGATCAATGGAATTGAATCAAAGTGCTCTAGCTTAATCCACATACCTACAAACACCTGATTTTTGACAAAGAGCCCAAAAATATACAATGGAAAAAACACTATCTTCAACAAATGGTGCTTGCATAACTGGACAGTAGAATGAAGAAAAATGCTAATAGATACATATCCGTTTGTCTGCATAAAAGTCAAAATCAAGTGGATCAAATACCTCAACCTGAATTCAACTACACTGAACTTGATAGAAATGAAAATTGGAATAGCCCTTCAACATATTGGCACTGCTGACAACATAACACATGTGGAACAGACATTAAGAACAACAAATAATAAATGAGACATCCTGAAGCAGAGAACCTTCTGAAATGCAAAAGACAGTCAAGAAAAAAAATGACAGCCTACAGAATGGGAAAAAGTCTTTACCAACCCTGCCCTAGGCAGAAAACTGATCTTAAAATATAGAGAAAACCCAAAAAACTAGAGGCCAAAACCCCAAATAATCCAATTAAAATATTGGGTTTAGGTCTAAAAATGGAATTCTCAACAGAATTTAAATTGCTGAAAGGCACTTTAAAATTGTTCAACATCATTAGCACTCAGAGAAATGCATATCAAAATAAAATTGAGATACCATCTTACACCTGTCAGAAGGGCTAAGTTCAAAAACACAAATAACAGCCTAGGCTGGAGAGGATGTGCAGCAAGGAAAATGCTCCTCCATTGCTAATTTGAGTCCAACCTTGTACTTTGGAAATTATTGTGCCAGTTCCTCAGAAAATTGGGAATCCATATCTTCAATGATTTACCAATATTGGAATACACCAATACATTCTTACCCCAAGGACATTAGTTCACTTATGTTCATAGTACCATTATTCATAACACCTAGTACCTGGAAACAACCTAGATGCTCCTCAACCGAAAAATGGATTAACATATTGAAGAGCATTTATAAAATGGAGTACTACACAGTAGTAAAAAAAGTGACATTCTATAATTTGCAGGCAAATGGGCAGATTTGGCTTATATCATCCTGAATGAGGTAACACAGGCTAAGAAAAATAGACATGGTTTATTCTCACTCATAAGTGGATTTTAGACAAAAGGCAAAGAATAACAGGCTGAGAACAACAACCAATGAATACTTTGGGATTAGAAGGAATGTAACGAATTCCTCTGGGAAGAGAAAATATAGATTTCCTGAGTAAATTGGGATCCTTACAAGTTGTGATCAAGGAGAGGCGCAACAAGTCATGAAAGATGGTTGATTCAGAGAAGCAACAAAAAGGGAGAAAATGAGATCGATATATTGATAGTGCAAAACGCTGTGGGGTTGGAAAGAAGCCAGGAGTGAGGGAAATCGCCAAGAACTAACAGAATGTCCCTAGTTAGGACTCCAACCAATAGTGGAGGGGGTGCCTAAACCGGACTTCCCTATAATCAAGCGAATTAGTACCATAAGTGTTTCTTTAAAAACGTCATCCAGCAATGAATAGATACAGATGCAGAGATTCATGGCTAATCACCAGGTCAAGCTCCTGGTTCAGCTTAAGACAGAGTGGAGAGTGTATATGAACAAAGGAATGAGAATCATGAGGAGACCCACAGACATGGCTGACTAGAGATTTTGGGAACTTGATGAATCAGAAAAAGCCACTGCAGAATCTTCAAGGAAAGGAAATAAACTCTAAAAGTACATCATTGTCAAATGGCATGAGCAGTATGTGGAACTTCCTGAAATGAGATGATACTATGTTTCATTGCATGATCTGATATTTTGGAGTCCTTTCCCTACCTAGAAACACTTAATCCAGCTTATTATTGGGGTGAACGAATTGGAAATACCTCAAATGGGTACAGCAGACTGAACTGATCCACCTTGGATCTCTTTGACCTCCTTGGGGAAAGGATGGAGGGATGGGAAGGGGAGAGTCCGGGAAAGGACTGGGAGGGATTGCAAGGAGGGAAGGGAGGGCAAGCAGGGGTATATATTCAAAAGAAACTTTCAAAATAAAATTAAAATTTGAAAAATAAAAATAAAAATCTGATAAGAGGGGGTCTGAATGGTGGTTCAGAATTCTGTTTATTTTTATTCCCTGACTTTGCACTTTCTTCTGACTATATTGTATATTGAAACTGCAGTGTATCCTATGCATTGGTTCTTTTACATTCTATACAATATGTTAAGTATATGTGTTGTTTTTCTCTTGTGGTTTTCTTTAAAGTGGGTCTTAAAATGTAGTCTGGGTAGACCTCAACTCTCAAAAGAAACTAGGCTAAGTTAGTTACTGAAGGGATTTATTCCTCCTTCTTCTTGAAAATTGGGATTGGAAAGATGGATCCCATCAGCATGCCAAATTCTTCCCTGTTTCTTTTTTATTATGTTCTTAATTTCTTTTTGTACTTGCTAAGATATTGAAGACTATAGAGAATAGTAGAGAATATGCATATACTTGTCCAATTTTTGCTCATGTATTTTGAAGTAGGATCTTTATCTATATTTAACTCTTGCTTGCTTTGACTTACGATTTACATCAGACTGGCCATAAACAGATAGAGAATTGCCTACAGGTGATTCTCAAGACTGTGGATTAAAGCTATGCACCATCACATACACCTGGCCTCACTTGTAATTGTATGAAATTTTTTGTTTTCCTTTATGTAGTATAATGTCGACAAAATGATTGCAATAGAAAAGAGTTTTAATATTAGAAGGATGAAAATAATTGTTAATTAATAAAAAATGATTAAATTAAGATGAGTTCAATCTAGTGATTTGTGTTTTAGTTTGTTTTTAATTTTTAACACTGACTGGATGCTGAAATTTATTAAGATCCCTTCTGCTCATATTTGAATGATCATGTATTTCTAACCTTGAGTATATGTGCCACATTTACATTACTGATCTATATATGTTGGAACTTTTTTGTATTCCCCAAATAAAGAAATCTTATACACAATGACAGATTTCTGATGTAATACTGAGTTAGATAACTCAATGTTTATTTGGAAAGATTCTTCCATGTCTCTAATTTTTATTATGTTCTATTTTTGCAAAAATCCTTTTTCTCTTATTTACAGAAGGGAACTCTATATGTTTGTAAATTAGGTGTGCTTTTGGAATCAAAATTCACTGTTGATTTTACAAACCAATCTTGATATTTTTGTGTTTTGCTTAAAGAATGTGATATTACCATTGACTGGTTATTTAGAATTAGTTACTAGTCATTATTGCAGTATTTTATATTATTTTAACTGTTGTTTCTCTGTCTGGTGTTCTACTGTTGTCTTTGGATTTCTTGAACGTTTGTTTCAGTTTATCTTACTTTTCAGTGTGTGAACGTTTTTAAAGTGTTCCATAGAACTTTCAGAGTGGTTAGGAAATCCTCTAATTTATGTTTATCATTCACCAATGTGCTTTCTTTGTATTACTTAGGTTTCTCAGGATTAAAAGTGCTTACATAATGAATCTGTCTCTTTCTCTGTCTCTCTATATATCTACACACACAAAAACAAATACACAAACACAAATTATTCTAATATCTCAAAGTATTTGGATTATCTAATCCAACAATTAGAAGATGGAAATGCATAGCTATTGAACCACATACTTTTATGTCCATAAGGGTGAATCTTCAATATAGTCTAGAATCTGTAAGAAGTAGGTTTTGATGCCATGAAACTTGTACTTGCTGAGGTGGGAGCAAGTGAACAAAGAAAAACAGCTACCTTTTTGAATGTCCTTATATAGGTTTCCAGCAAAGGACATAGTCCTAGATAATAGTGAGTTTTCTAAAATTTAACAATGTAAACTAATTTTGTATCTTCTAATATTAAGACCCTGACAAAAAACTTGTGTTTTCCAACTTAAAAGTTCTCAATTAAAGGCATGTTTTTCTTTCCTTCTTTCTTTCTCTTTTACTTTATTTATTTTGTTGTTTTCATTTTAGAGACAAGTTTGTCTTTGTAGCCCTGGCTGCTCTGGAATTTACTCTGTAGAATATGTTGTCATCAAACTCAGAATTGCAGCTTCCTCTGCCTCCAGAGTGCTGGGATTAAAGGTGTGTTACACCACCAAAAGGCAAAAGGTATGCCTTCCTCTCTCAAAATTCTGGATCATATGTGGGCCTTCCTTTGCCAAATTAAGCCAAAATCTCTCAAAAGTCAACCCTTCAAGTTTGGGTTTTAGCAAATTTCAGAAGCAGTCAATTGTCTATTCAAGAACATACACCCAGTCACCTTCCATTATAAAGAACAGCATTTTTGAGTACAGTAACTGGTTCTGGAAAGTGTGATTGTTTAAATTGCATTATTGGTACTCTTCCATTTTAAAAGAGATCACAAGGGAATATCCTGTTGTGCAGAAGAGACCTTTCTAGGAAATTGGTTATTGTTTTTACAATCTTCAATTTTCTCTTTCTTTTCTTTATTTAAAATTCTAATTAAAATTGTCAAGAGAATGATATTTTCTTATAGTTAAATGTGTGTTTGGCATTTAAATATTTCATTTTTCTAGATGTTCACACTTCCCTCTGTATTTTGGAAATTACTGTTATATTTTATTTGATATGCCTGTGATGCTTATGGTCAATATTTTGTTTTTGTTCTGCCCATATTTTGCAAATTTGATTCTTTAATATTATTCTCTCGGTTTTATATATCTCTCATTTCTCTTTATTTTTATCTTTCTCTTAGTTTTATATTTTTCTAAGTTTTTACCTTTA
Organism: Sigmodon hispidus; assembly: GCA_004025045.1. Lineage (NCBI taxonomy): Eukaryota > Metazoa > Chordata > Mammalia > Rodentia > Cricetidae > Sigmodon > Sigmodon hispidus. The sequence goes on along the minus strand of PVIH01016294.1, from coordinate 27,486 downwards.
CTTCAAGTCTTGTCCACTGTCTTCAACTTAAAGTAGTTTCTTAAAAAGATTTTTCACAGACATTTTTTACTGAATTTATATTGGCATTTCTTTAAATATTTAATTTTGAACTATTTTCATTATTTTACATATTTTTAAATGACTCTGTCAAGTGTTTCTTCAGCTCCTTTGTATTTGCAAGATCTTGTGATTTGATTTATTCTCCTAAAGGGGATGTGCATCCTGTCTAATTATCAGTATAATCTTTAAAATATTTGTTTGTTATTCATTGAATATACACTGATTTAAGCCTATTACTGCAATATTTGGAATTGTGTTGCTCTGATATTTTTATATTTTCTATATTTGTTTCTGCATAGAAATTTACAGGTCTATGAGTACAGCACAATTTAGTACTGTCCTTAACCTTTTTTATTGATCTAGTGGATGTTGGTTTGGTAAAAATAAAATCTTGCTGAATTTTGATTGTGTGTATATATCAGTTATTATATCTTCAATGATATTTTCCTTATAATGGATCTCTTTATAACTGTGAGAAAAAATATTTATTATAGAAATTATACTATCTGGGATAATTAAAAAATAACTTCAAATTAAATGTTATTAATTTTGTAAAGTTGACTCCTTAAAAATTAAACTCACTTTGTAATTAAGAGATCTGAATTAGATTTCCTAAAACCAAATATATCAAAATTCATATTTATGACATACATAAGACCCATGATGGAATACATCCTTTATAGTTTTTCAAATACAAATTATTTTACAACCAATATCTCCACTCACATCGCCATGGAAAATTAAACACACTCTAGAGTGTACTACGAAAGAAATATTGAGACTAATAAATACCCTTCTAATTATCAAATTATTTTATAGGATTAGCTTCAGGGCTAGGAAGTGGCTTTTATGTCTTTAATAGTTGCTGTTAATGGGCAAATTTGCTGCTCAAATTTGATTTCTGGTACTCACTCTCTGATTCTAAGCTGTCTCTAGTTTCCAGGAATGCAAGTTACTGTTTCGTGGTCCAATACACCTTATGTTTCCGTGGTTAACAGAAATATGTGTGATCAACACACCCATACCAAAAGCATAGAAAAGCAGATAGAAAATCAAGGCTATAATCCTTAGAGTATCTAAATGGATCATAAAATGTTATGTCAATGTATGTTTGAAAATGCTAGCAATATAGAATTTGTTAGTAAAAAAGCTTAAAACAAGTTATGTAATAAAAATAATAGTTGGCATATATTCAATATACTCATCATTTACAACTAGCCTCAGTCTTTCAGCACGAATGTCAGAAGTTTCACAAAAACAAGGAAAATTACTATGTAGTATTCAGAGTTGTATCAAAAATGTTTCCTTATTTTATGAAAAATAATATTAAACAATAATAAGCGGTTTTAACTTTATAATAAAACACAGAAATGAGTCCTATTATTACAAAAATTCAGTCTGTGCATGTTTAGAATATTAAATAAATTTCAAAAATATCAAAAATTTAAGAAAATACGAATAATGTAGACTAAAATGGTTTCTAATGTGACTATTTTATTTTACTATGTTACAATACAGTAGAAAAAAAAATAGACTATAACTATTGCTGCTGTGTGATGGAAGTCGGAACAGGTAAGTCAGACCCACCTGTCTACTTCTTGTAGCCCATTCTATTATGCTTCATATGAATGGATCTATTGTCCACTTGGAAAATCTGGACTAAAAATTCCAATCTTTACCTTAAGTCCAAGACCATTTTGAAAATTCCAAATCTGGAAAGTACCATATTCTGCTTACAATTTTTCTTTCTCGCTCATATTCAATCTGTTCCCAGAATGATATTTAAAGTAGATTCTCTTAAGAACTGAATTCATCTAAAGAAGAGTCAGTATTTTTTATGTATGTACCCTTTCTTGAAGTCAGATAATTTATTATTATTTCATCTTAAATGCAACTTTCTTGAAGGAGTACAGTTGAAAAAATTCAATGAAATAAAGTGGATTGATGCAAATATCTTCATTTTACAAATTTTTTTCTTTCAAAGAAAACTACCAAATCAAAACACAAACATACATTTAGATGCTGAACATAAATATTTAATATGCACACACACATATACACAGACTCACTTTCATACAGAGATACATACATAATACAACCACATACTATTTACTCATATATACACATGAAAGCCAATACATGCATAAGAATAGGGAGGCTAATACAAACACACTTATACACACAGTAGCAGAAACACACAATAAACACACACAGGCAAATACACACACTCAAAGTTTCATAAATATATGCAGAATCAAAATGAACACAAGACATTGATAAAGACAATTTTACACTCAAATGCAGACAGAAAGACACACAAACATTCACACAGAAACATAGCTATACATATTTGCAATCGAATCCAAAATACACAAAAGCACACATAGACAAATGTACACACATACACTAAAAAATACATACAGAATAATACCTACAAAAATATAAACACATAATAAAATTGATTAATAAAAGACAAATTTATGCTCATTTCTACAGACAGAAACACACACACACACACACACACACACATATATATATATATATATATATATATATATACATACATACATACATACATTAACATAGATAGAAAAACAGATGCATAGAAACCCAAAAAATATTCAGGCATGTACAGTGCTAACCATTGGTTCACACACATGGATGCACATGTATTTACTAAAGAGAATCACAGCATTTTCTTTTATTTATTATTGAGAGTCTCATGTGAGGGCAGAACTAGTTAAAACTTGGGAAAACCACACCCTCCACAGATTATCACATATTTGACAACTGATGAATGAATCTACTAAAAAGGAAAAAAAAATGATGCAGAAGAATTAATATGTTTCAAGTATTAGAACAGGGGTGACAATATTCAGATGCTCTATAAAAATTCAATAGTTTAAACTGATAAATTGTGTATCCCACTCTATTGCCTTGGCTTTGGAGATTTATTCCAACATTTAGATTTATGATCTCAACTGGAAAAGTGTTCAGAAATATTTATATTTGGGTAAATATAAATAAATATTTCCTAACCTACTAGTATCAGGAATAAAGAGACTATTAAAGACTATGACATTAATGACACTGAATAGAAACTTTCCCATTATTATCTGACTGAATGATCATCTCTTGGAAGAAATGGGCTATCATGTACACAATATTATATATGTTATAACTGCCATAACTAAAAATTATATCAAATGTCTGTACCATTTGCCATTCCAATGAAACATTCAATAAGCAATTTTTCAAAGTTTAACACTTAGAATCTGAGACAACAGAGTTAAAATTCATCCACTCCAGCATCGCCAAGGAGTCATTTGTAATGGAAGTTCTCAAAATCTGAAGAAAAATTTGAAGACCAGAAATCTCAGCGGGGTGGTACGCAAATGTTAAAATTCTATGAGATGAGTCAAATGTGAAGTTACTCTTACTTGCAGTGAAATCCCACTCTGAGGTTGTGATCCATATTTTTGGCATGCCTAGAAATTCCCAATTTCTAAAGCTCAAAGCTAGAGTACTGTATCGGTCACCATAAATGATAACAACATTTGTGGATGGTGTCATGATTTGGTTATAATATACTTTAGCTCTTCACATATACAAGTTTTTATCAACTGGAATTATGTTAATGAATGCAAAGCAGGCTCTATTTCCTTCCATCTCTCTTCTCATATATAGGAGAAATTGGGTACCATGATCATTGTCTGAGATGGTCAGCCCAATCCAGTTCCAGCTGAAGTGAATTATGAGAGAGATCATTGCCAGGGCTAGAGATGTGTCATTGGGAGCCATCTCATACATAAGAGGAAACTGTTCATTATCTCTTAGGGTAGAATGCAAAGATCCGAAGGTAATCTGAACAGCTTAGGACCCAGGAAGGAGCCTGAGGTAACACGAAATTCAAACAACTTGTTAAACAGAAAAGAGTTCTTAAATAACCTATTATTTGATATTTCCTCCATCATCTCTACTTCAGGAAAGAAAACACAAAAGGAAATAAAGATCTCTGAAGAGTACATTTGAACTACATAGTTTGACATAAGTGTAAGACCAATTTACCTCTATTAGTTTATTTAGCTTATGGAAATGGCACCAATAGAGACAGAATTTCATGAAAACCCACCACACATTCTTATCTTGTTAGAAAAAAAATTCCATGGTTTTCCCAGCTATTATTGATTGTGACCACATTGGCCCTGAAAACATCACGTAACATATGTTGTAATTATAACATTTATAATTAGAAGGACATCGAGTGACTTGAATCAATTCAAAGCCTTCTTATAATTTTGACATGCTCTTACAATTAGATGGTAGATATGCTATTTTTAAAGATATATTTTGCAAAAGTAAGGTCTTCTATTGACTTCACCCACTGAAAAAGCTAAGGCCAATGCATATTTTTCAGGACCTTCTTTTCTGTAAGAGGTTACAGTGATCATTAACAGAAGAAAGATTTACAGATCATCATGAGTAATCAATACAAAGACTATCTTATACTGGGTGGTATTCCTTACCATGCACAAATATCAAAAAAAAATATTCTGTGTTGTGAGGCTGGTATGACATAAGAAGATAGAAGCTTTCAAATGTTCTTCAGTAAATGAGTCATTGGAATCTGCTACAGAGACCTTTGTTCATCTCTGTTTTTCAGTGCTAGCTCAGAAGTTATAGGCAAGGCCATAGGATTTGATCAAACACTAAATATAATTTAGATTTTTATTAAATTATTGAGAAATATGAGAATGGACATGATTTATGAACCACTGAGTTATGATATTTTCTTCTAAAATTAAGTGAATTTGGTAGGCAGTCATTAATATCAGATGTACAAACAATAATCTGGCCAACATTTGGCTCTTGATTCTTTATAATCAGTGAATAATACTTTTAGCATATGCCATACTGATCATTTTTTTTCTGTTTTATATTTTGTGATCATAAAAACTTTAAATATTTATTATAAATAAATTCAAATCCCACAGATATAATTGATAAAAATATATGTTTGAATTTATCAGTAGGAATGAAATATTAATGATTAGTTAGGCTACAAATGACTGGATTTCATAATTTTGAATGATTCTTAGCTATACTCAAAATGAGCTTCAAATGCACATGAATACATTTTCACTAGGTTCTGCATGCAGGGGTTACGGGCACATCTGATATTCTCAGTTTTGTTCACATATTTTAAGTTTTCATTGCCATGTCATACACTCACACTTATTATATTTAATTAACATCATTTTCCTTTTACAAAAACATATTTTGTATACATTTATAGTTACCATAATATAACACTAGCATCCTACTGAGAAATGTATATACCAGTATTATACATTTGGAAAATAAAAGACTCTGAAATGTAAAATGTATGAAAAAGTTGATGAAGTTCTATTTAAAGAAATTGGGTGACAGGTCAATTGGAAAAGAATAATATCAATTTTTGTTTATGTTTATGAGAATAATAATCTCTTTTTCGTCTAACTCATTTCATACCATTTGACCAAAAACATCAAACATACATCTATATTCTTAATAATTCACTCAGATAAATAAAATGCTTCCCACTTAGAAATTATACTGTGTTTTCATTATGTAAGAAATTAAGAATTATTTTATACTTTTCAAAGAAAAATAATTTTAAGATATTTTATTGCCACACAGAATATTTTCATTGAAACTAAAGTAAAACAAAAAAAGAATTTGAGATTAGAATTTGTGAAAGTCAAACACTATCTCTAGGACACTAAACACTAAAAAATATCAATTACTTGAGCTGTAAGAGTTGCTCACTACACTAAAGTGCTGTCTTTAAAATTAGCTATTAGCAGTTCTCAAAATCAAAATGTGTATAATGCCAAGTTCTAAAAAGCAATTTTAATTAATTAAGTCAGCTAAAGATAATGATAAGAAGTAAATGTGGTATATGTCAAGAATAAATGACTTAAATATAGAGAATGAATGCTTCTTAAATATTGGCAAAGTTGAGCTAATATGTAACTCCTAAATCTTTTTTATCCAGTGTTACCAACTAGCACATGCCAGAGCTGTCTCTCATGCAAAAGTTAATGAAAGTGACAGTCATCACTGTTAGTATAAACTTCACTTAACAAAGAATGCAAACTTGCCATTTCCAATACATACAATCATTCTTTATTCCAAATGCAGAGTGAAGAAATGGACTTTGAAAACAAAGGCCAGTGGTTGTACATGTACATGAATAATGTATGGAGACAGGGACATATATAAAATTTTAAGTGGACAGGTTTTGTATTTCCATTCTCAGTGCATTCTTAAAAAGACATAGTATAACCAAACTTGCAGATTATGTGAGAGAGTAACTGAATGTCTAAGGGGAAAAGCTAGGTTTGCCACAAAAATGAGTTCCCTTGTGAAAAATTAGTTTAGTGTGAACTACACATTAATGGAATGTCCATCAACTGACTGTACTCTGTAGACATTTACTTGTACCCACTTAGGATAACATTCACTTAATTAGAATGGATTTTTAAAATATAAGACATCACCTGGAACTGTGCTATGGAAACTACAAAGAGGAAAGCTATATGAAGTAGACCAAGTTAGAGAGTCCTTCTTTCATTCACATTAGATCCTTGGAAGCCAGAAGATACATTTTAGAAAAATATCTCAGAAAACAGTCTAGACTAATTAGAAGTAGAAAAATATCATTGTGTCTTTTTTTTTAAAATTTGCAGGTTTTTGGATGACCCTGCTGTTAGAACAGAGTAAATGTGTTTAAGCAGCACTCTAATCCTCATTCTTTTGATAGTCAATGAAATAGTCATGATGATATTTACATAGAAAATACAAAGGTACTTACTCTACACTAACAATGTATTTCATATAGTTTATGTCTTCTGAACTCTGCATCATCAAAAGTATGAAGCCACATGACATCAAGTCTTTATTGTCATCTTCATTCTTCATTCTCCAAAAGGAGCTGGTCTGAAGTAAACTTACCATCTGAAGTGGAATGTTCAGGAGCAAGAAGGGAAAAATCAATGTGGGCATTTTTCTGCTCTGAGCCTAGGCAGTTTGGATTGTCAAGTGCCATGCAAATCTCCATATCAAAATGGCAAACAGGTATCCTCATCTAATTTTATCTCTTTGGACAAATAAAAGCTACTTGAATATTCAGGATTTATTTTCTTTATGTGCTGTTGTTTCCTCAGTCATTGAGGACACTTTGATAATCTTTCCCTGGGGTTCTGTATCTGATATCCAGAGTCCATCTCATTCAAAAAATTTGACATCTATAAATGAGGGTAATACAACTAGTTTAATGGCATCATTAAACTTTGTAGAAATTAATGCCAATGGGAAGATAACAAATTTAGAAAATTTTGGTCCCCTGAGTTCCTCACCAATCTGTTTATGTGAACTCCTTCAGAAATGATTTCAATTGATACTGTTAGATGATGCACAGAGAAACACCTATTATTGGTTCAAGAAAAAATAAAAAGATAGAATATATGGTTCCGCACTGGACATTGAATCACATAACAAAGATAGAATTTATGGTTCCGCACTGGACATTGAATCACAAAGTCCATGTCAGGAAAACGAAGCTTCATGTTTAGAGCAAATGAGTTCCACACAGCATGCACAGTGACAGGTACAGAATATCTAACCAAAGCCTCTCCTGCCATTGTATAGAAAACCAATATCCAGCCCAAATTCTGAAATTTTCTCATTCCCCCACTTCTAAAACAATCCAGCTCATCAAATAACCACACTTTATTTACAGGTTAATTGTTCATTTCTTAAAGATTTTATTTTTTAAAGGATTTTTTTTTAATTTCACATACCAAACACAGTTCCCCTCCCCTTCTCCTTGTAGCGTTGAGCTTTTTCCCACCCTGCCCAATCCACTTCTCAGAGATGGGAAGGACTCCTTTCAAAAAGTTCCATAGAGAATGCCAGAACCATGTGCCTCATTTCCAATATTACATGACACCTATTACTGTTCCCCCTATTGAATCATTAATGAGAACATAAGCTGAATATTTGAATTCTAAACCAAAATCTTTCTCTAAAATTCTTAGTCCTTACAGATCAATACCATTTGGTGACCCATTTGCCTAGATTATCAATATTGCACAAACTCTAGTCAACAAATAATGAAAACCCAGTTCCAGATATTAGGGAAAAGATGAAACCTTTTCTTGCTCTACCCAAATCTCCTAACTTATTCTTTTCACATTCAAAGCTAGGATTAAAGATGTGTATGGTGGGAATGTTTTTTGTGTATTATAAATAAAGAACTGTTTTGGCCTATGTAGAGTACCATAGAAGTGGGTGGAGAATCAGAGCACAAGCAGATAGGAAGACGGGTAGAGTTTGTTAGTTTTTATTTGACCTTTAGAGAAGCAGCATGTAGGACTTCAGGTGAGCCACCGGCTGTGGGCCACAAGGTAAAAAGACAAATAAAAATAAGTTAATTTAAAAAAAAAAACAAAAAAAAAACAAAAAACGAGCTAGCTAATAATATACATAAGACATAGGCCAGGCAGTTTAAAAAATATAAACATATGATTTATTTTTTGGGGAGACAAAAGCCACCGTGCAAACTAAGTTATAAACTTTGGCGCCAAACAAACCGAAAAACATATAATAGACTATGTCAAATTTCCTACATCACTAAAAAATATGACAAAAACTTTAGACCATAAAGGCTAAAGATAAATGCCCCAACGTTATAAAAAAACTTTAAATAACTGTCTAGACAGACATAGGTTATCTCTGTCATTTTCTAGGCTTTAAAAGTTACTTACACTTCCTGTTTATTTACATAATAATTTATCCTTCTATAGTCTTTAATATAGTTAAAATTTTAATAATTATAAATATAATTCTTTTCAGTTTAAAAAATGTATTAAATATAAAACTTTAGACTCACAATAATAAAATATATAATAAAATATTTTCTTTAATTTTATAAATACAAATGAACTAAATATTATAACTATAATTCCTGATTAAAAGCTATTCTGTTATAAATTTACTATATAAAAATTAAAACCTTCCTTTTTAATTAGACAAAAAAAAGAGATATGGTGGGAATCTTTTCTGTGTACTGTAAATGAAGAACTGTTCTGGCCTATGTAGAGCACCATAGAAGTGGGTGGAAAATCAGAGCACAAGCAGATAGGAAGAAGGGTAGAGTTTGCCAGGCTCCATCCAACCCACAGAGAAGCAGCATGTAGGACTTCAGGTGAGCCATGGGCTGTGGGCCACGTGGTAAAAAGACAAATAAAAATAAGTTAATTTAAAAAAAAATAAAACGAGCTAGCTAATAATATACATGAGACATAGGCCAAACAGTTTAAAAAATATAAACATATGATTCATTTCTTAATATAAATATATGACTCATTTCTTTGGAGGACAAAAGCCGCCGCGCAAACCAAGTTACAAACTCCGGCGCCAAACAAACCAAAAATCATACTACAACAGATGTGGGTAACCACACCTTTACTTGGCTTGTGACTCTGTGTTTGACTCTGATATTCCATATTAGTTTTAGTAAATACATATCATCACAATCAATGATTTGCTACATTGTGTTCCTCATTATATAATATAATAATAGCTGCAAAATGTCTTGTTGAGTATGTTAGATGTAAATGAGAATGGATGCAAACTTGTGTTTTAAATAATAATTCTTAAATATCATTTTTCTAGTTATCTAATTTGTTTGTATTTCAGAACCTACAATGCCACTGTGATCATGCTCTCCTGAGTGTGAGCTAAAGAACCTCTTTCAGTGACTATGGCCTGTAAAAATGTAAAAGAGTAAGTCTTAGCTGTGGGTGCTGGTATGTCTTCTTGATATTAGAAAGAAATCTACAGAACTACAATTCTCCTCTCAATCTTATTGCACATTTAAGAAAAAATGTTTAAATGCACATGGTGTCTTGTTTTTTGATGAGAATATTAAGGAAAGTAACAGAACAACACTTTCCTAAGAATACATAAAAAAATAGATTTTTTATCAATAGTGCATATAGAAAATCCTGTTGTTTGAATTCAGCATTATATCCAGATTTTATTTATGTGAAATAATTATGTTTTAATTAATATACAATACAAGTATATCATTATGAACATTCATGAATATTCCACACATTCTTTGTTAATATTTGCCTACTTCTGTTTTGCTTCTTACTACTGATACTATTCTTACCTTCAAACAGCTTTCTTTTCACTTCAGGTAGAAGTGCGCATGTTCAGTTTATGAGACAGGTGTGATATTATCTTCATACTGGCTACAGATGTTATGCCATTCCCAATTTCTTCCAGCCTATAGTCCTCAGATACCACCTCCCCTACATTATTTTTGTAAAAAAAAAAAAGTATACATAGAGTGATAGACATCTCTCCGTACAGCATGACTCCAAGGTGTCCAAGGCAGAGTAGAAGTCAGGCAGCTTCAGACAGCAAAGATCCAAGGTCTAGCTCAGAGTGGGAGGTGAGTAAGTTCCAGCCACTGTGCCTTGGGGGACACCATCCAGGAGGTCAGAGCCACAATCCCTGATTTGCACTTATGGGCAGGCCTGTCCGGGACCAGTGCTGAGGGAAGACATCTGCAGCAATTCCAAGGGTCACATCACAGATCCCTAGGCCTTCAAGGTAGGCTACCTCATCGCAGAGGGGCAGACATCTCTCTGAACAGCAGGACCCTGTGGTATCTGCAGCAGAGTAGGATTCAGGTAGTTTCAGCAGTGAGGATCCTGTGGCATGACCAGAGTAAGAATTTGTAAATACTCTATGCTCAGAACAGACAGGAGAAACACAACCCCTTAAGCCAAACATGACTATGATTCCACTAATACCTGACTAAGAGTAAACCATGGAAGCAAAGGACAGACATCAGTGCAAGAATACATATAACAATATAAAGAACAAGGCACCATAAGAGAAGCTGAAGCCTATAAAACACCAAGAACTGAACAGAGCAATAAAGAAAATAACAGAAGAAAACAATAATGCAATCATCTTTAGAGGATTATAGAAGCCTTCAAAGAGGATATGAAAAAGTCCTTAAAATAAATAAAAGAAAAAACAAATAAAAAATTGGAAAAGATGAAAAATTCTTGAAAGAAATCAAAGAAAACCAAGAAAGAAAAATACTCCAAATGAATCATTCCAGAAATTAAAAATTCAAAAAGAAACAATAAAGAAGCCACTAAATGAAGCAAAGAATGAATTAGAGAATCTGATGAAACAATCTGGAACTACAGATACAAGAATAAGCAATAGGATCCAAGAGATGAAAGAGAGAATCTCTGAACTGGAAGACTCAATAGTGGAAATAGATACATGACTCAAAGAAAACAATAAAACCAAAAAAAAAAAAAAATCAAAGCAAAACACATACAGGAAATTTAGGACATCAAGTAAAGGCCAAAACTGAGAATAATAGGAATGGAAGGATAAGAATACCAGCTCAAAAGCACAGATAAAGTATTCAATGAAATCACAGAAAAAAAAAAAAAAACTTTCCCTACCTAAACAAGGAAGTACCTATAAAGATACAAGTAGCTTAGAGAACACCAAATAGATTAGACCCCCAAACTAGTCTACTGACCATATAATAGTTAAGCCATAAAACATACAGAAGAAAGAAAAATATTAAGAGCTGCAAAGGAGAAAAGCCAACTTAATTATAAAGGATAAAATCATATGTATTAGAATAACACCTGGCTATTTGTTAATCCACTGTTCAGTAGAGGAGCATCTACATTGTTTCCTGGTTATTGCTATTATGAATAATGCTGCTATGAACATATTTGAGCTAATGCTCACCTTCCAAAGTTCCATGTGATGCTGAAAAATATGTATATTCCGTTGAGTTTGGGTGGAAGCTTCTCTAAATATCTATTAAATCCATTTGCATCATAACCTCTGTTAGACTCCTTATTTCTCTGTTGATTAACTGGTTGACCTATCCATGGGTGAAAGTAGGGTGTTGAAGTCTCCCACATTTGGAGTGTGAGAACTGATGTGGGGTTTGAGCTTTAGTAGTGTTTCTATTATATACATATTTGTCC
>PVIH01016294.1:0-15237 GCA_004025045.1 Sigmodon hispidus | reverse complement strand
TTAGTTTGAAGTCTACATTGTTAGATATTAGGATGGCAACACCAGCTTGTTATTTGGGCCATTTGGTTGGAAATTTTTTCCCTGCCCTTCACTCTGAGCCTGGTTCTGTCTTTGGGATTAAGTTGTATTTCTTCATTGCAGAAGAAGGATGATTTTGTTTTTGTAACCAAAGTGTTATGGTGTGTCTTTGTATAGGTGATTCAGTCCATTGATATTAAGGGATATTAGTGACCACTGATTGTTATTTTCAGTGTTAGATTTTGTATTTTATTTCTTTGTGCTCTTCTTCTATGGAATTATTGCTTATAATTTCATGCATATATCTGGGATTCTTAGATAGGCGTTTTCCCTCTAATGCTTTCTAAAGGGCCAGATTTGTGGATAGATATTGCTTAAGTATAATTTTGTCATTCAATACCTTGTTTACTCCATCTATGGTGATTGATAATTTTGCTGGGTATAGTAGTATTGGTTGGAAGCCGTGCTCTTTTAGTGTTTGTATTATTTCTGAACAGGACCTTCTTGATTTCAATGTTTCCATTCAATATTCAGGAGTTATGCTGATGTGTCAAACTTTAGAGGTAATTTGGGTCTTTTCTTATGCAGCTCTCCATTTTTTTATTTGTTCTATGTGTTTTGTGGCTTCATTATTATGTTATGGGCAGATTTTTGGTGGGTCCAATTTATTTGGTGTTATGTAAACTTCTTGTAACTTTACAGGCATTTCCTTCTTTAGGTTGTGAAAGTTTTCTTGTATGATTTTATTGAATACATTATCTTTGCCTTTGAGCTGGTATTCTGCTTCTTTATTCTTAGGTTAGGTCTTTTCATGATGCCCCAAATTTCCTGAACATTTTATGTTATGGCTTTTTTTTGGTTTTAGTGCTTTCTTTGACTGATGTATCTATTTTCACTATTGAGTCTTCCACTTCAGAGATTCTTCTATCACTTGGATTCTGTTGGTTATGGTTGTATCTGTAGTTCTAGCTCTTTTCTTTTGATTTTCTAATCCCACCTTGGCCTTACCTTGCTCCTTTTTTAATTACTTCTATTTCAATTTTTAGTTCCTGGAATGTTTCTTTCATTTGTTGGTTTATTTTTTCTTGGTTTTCTTTATTTTCTTTTGAGGACTTATTCATCTCTTCTAATTGTTTGTTTGTATTTTCTTCTATTTCTTTGAGGGAATTTTTCATATCCTCTTTTAAGCATTCTATATTCTTCACAACAGTGTTTTTGATGTTATTTCTTTCTGTTTCCTTTTTCATGGCTCTGTTCAGGTCTTGATGTTGTAGATCCACCAGTTTCTTCTGGTGCTGCCTTATTGTTCTTTATATTGTTATATGTATTCTTGCACTGATGTCTGCCCATTGCTTCAGTTGCTCACACTGAGTCAGCTCTTAGTCAGTTGTAGTTGGAGGGCTTGTGTTTCTCCTGTCTGTTTTGAACACAGGGTCTTCACAGTCTCCAACTTTGCCCTTGACATGTGAGTGGGTGTCAAAGGCATGTGTCTGTCTGTCTATGAGGACGTAGTTTGCCCCTGAGGTGCAGGCAAGGCCAAAGAAGGTCCCTTCTGCTAAGAACTGGTAGAGAATGTCCCTCCGAGTTTTAGCCTTGTGCCATTTAGCTAGTCTAGAGCTTGAGATCAGAACCCTGGGCATGAACATGGTCTCTGTAATGGGACTGTTCATGAGGCAACCCATGAGCTGTTGTTCTCTTACATCTGAGTTGGCTCTGGACAAGGTTCCAATGGGAACCTGTCTGTGAGTGTTTTGCTTTTTTATATAAAGTTTAATTTTCAGTTTCAAAAAAAATTTAAAAATTAAAATTGAAAAACAATATAAAAAAACTAAAGCAGAAAAAATCGAAAGAGATAATGTATGGCATTTGGAAAAGTTGGTAATGATACAAAAACGTGTATATATGTGCATATAAATACATGAATACACACAAACATGCTTATATGTAGAGTTTGAGAAAAATTTAAATTTCTGGAGTCTGTCTAGTTGACCTGTTGACTTCCTCCACAACTACCATTTCTTCTTTTGACATTGTTTACTTCCTCCAATTTGAGGAAAACTCCATTTCATGTGTGTAAATTCTATGAGGCTTTCCTCTGAATTACAAAACACTTAAAATCCTTCTGTGCCCAATAATCTAATTTGTTTAATTTCATTGTGTGTTTCAATTACACAGAATAATAATGCAGGTACTTCTTTAAACTTCTGTAAAATCAGTGAATGTTGACTTGATTTTTTAGAGAAAAGGGGCTTTATATTCTAAAAAAGTAAAATAAAAGATTCATCAGGAGTGTTCTGGTTCTGTTTCTGGGACCAGGTTCTGTCTGTGGTGTGTTTCCACATAACCCTTAGCAGACAAGAATAGATTTTGGCCATGAGGGGCTCCTCCAGGTGCTACTAAAACAAAAGAACTTGAATAGACATGATGCCTCCAACTGCATCAGCAGAGAAAGACTGAGGACTTTGAAATACAGACTCAGACTCTGCCCAGAGGTGAGATGACATCAGCAGGCCCCAGCACCTGAATCAATGCCCAGGAGAGTTGTGTTCTGATTCTGTTCCCAGGACCAGGTTCTATCTGTGGTGCATGTCTCCACATACTCCACAGCAGAAACAAAGTTTGGCTGTGAGAGGCTTCTCCAGTTGTACCTAAAAGAGGGGGCATTGCATCAGCAGAGAAGGCTTGAAAACTTTAAATTCAAACGCCTGCCAGAGCAGAGTCAGAGATTGAGCAGACTCTTTGCTTAGTGGCAACAGGAGACACACAAGCCTTCTTACCACAACTGACCAGGAGCCACCAAATCGTGGACCACTGAAGCCATGGGTAGATGCCAGTGCAAAATGCAAATAATAATAATATATAGAGCAAGCAGGTAACTCCAGAAGAAAGTGATGGTTCAACATCTAAAAGACCTGAATAGAGGAATGAAGAGGAAACAGAAAGAAGCAACACAAAAAACACCTATATGAAGATCATTGAAGCCATCAAAGATGATATGAAAAATTCCCTTAAAGAAATAGAAGAAAATACAAACAAAAAAATTGGAAGAAATGAACAAATTTGAAAGAAAACCAAGAAAAGGTAAACCAAAAAATGAAAGAAACATTCCAGGAACTAAAAACTGAAATAGAAGCAATAAAAAAGGCACCAACTGAAGCAAAGTTGGTAAAAGAAAACCTGAAGGAAAAAACTGGAATTACAGACACAAGATTTCCAACATAATACAAGAGACGAAAGATAGAATCTCTGAAGTGGAAGACTCAGTAGCTGAAATAGATATATCAGTCAAAGAAAATACTAAAACCAAAAAAGCCATAACACAAAATGTTCAAGAAATCTAGGACACAATGAAAAGATGAAACGTCAGAAAAATAGGAATAGAAGAAGGAGAAGAATACCAGCTCAAAGGCACAGACAATGTATTCAATAAAATCATAGAAGAAAACTTTCCCAACTTTAAGAAAACATGCCTATAAGGATAAAAGAAGCTTACAGAACACCAAATAGATATAACCCTCCAAAAAAAGTCAGTGTGCCACATTAATAATGAAGCCACAAAACATACAGAACAAAGAAAAAATTTTAAGACCTGCAAAAGAAAAGAGCCAACTTAACTATAAAGAGAGACACATCAGAAAAACACCTGAATATTCAATGGGAACGATCGCTAGAAGGGCTTGGTCAGAAGTTACAGGGATGCTTAAAGAGCATGGCTGCCAAACTAGAATACTACACTCTGCAAAATTATCAATCACCATAGATAGAATAAACAAGATATTTCATGACAAAATCAGACTGAAACAATAAATATCTACCAAACCAGCAGTATAGAAAGCATTAGAGGGAAAACTCCAACCTAAGGACCCCAGATATACCCATGAAACCACAAACAATCAATAATTTCACAGAAGAATACCCCAGAAAAGGAAATACAAACAAGTTACTACAAAATTTAGCAGGAAATATTAATCATTGGTCACTAATATTCCTTAATGTCAATAGATTCAACTCACCTGTAATTACACACACTAACAAGATGGATACAACAACAGAAGCCATCCCTCTGTTAGCTACAACAAACACACCTCAATCACAAGGATAGACACAGGCTTAAAGTAAAAGGTTCGGAAAAGATTTTCCAGTCAAATGGTCCTAAGGAAAAAGCTGGGGTTGCCATCCGAATATCTAAAAAAGTAGACTTTAAGCTAAAAGCAATTAAAAGGGACCAGGTTGGTCATTACTTATTCATTACATGAAAAATTGGTCAAGAGATTTCAATCCTGAATATTTATATTATATATAATATATAATATAAGGGAACCTACCTATGTTAAAGAAACAGTGCCAAAGCTCAAAACCTACAATAATTCTCACACCCTAATAGTGGAAGACTTCAATACCCCATTTTCACACCTGGATTGGTCAACCAAACAGAGACTAAACAGAAAAATAAGAAGTCAAACAGAGGTTATGATGAAAATGAATATATATTTACAGAAAAATCCACCCAAATAAAAAGGAACACACATTTTTGAGCTCCTCAAAGAACTCACTCTAAAACTGACCACATAATTTGTCTTAAAGCAAATATTAACACATACAAAAATGGAAATAATCCCTTGTATCATATCAGACCACCAGGGCCTACAGTTAGAGCTCAACAACATCAAAAATCAAAGAAAGCCTGCCAACTCATGGAAACTAATCATCACTCAGGTGAACCAACTCTGGGTCAAGGAGGAAATTAAGAAAGAAATCAAAGTCTTCCTAGAATTTAATGAAAGAGAATTCACAACATACCCAAACTTGTGGAATACAATGAAAGCAGTCTGAAGAGGAAAATTCATAGCAGTAGATGCCTATATAAAAAACCTAGAGTAATCCCATACTAGAAAACTAACAACTCAGCTGAAAGCCTTACAACAATTAGAAGCGAACTCATCTAGAAGGAGTAGACAGCAGGAAATAATCAAAGTTAGAGCTGAAATCAATACAATTGAAACAAAAAGAACAATACAAAGATTCAATGAAACAAAGAGTTGGTTCTTTGAGAAAGCCAACAGCATAGATAAGCTCTTATCCAAACTAATCAAAAATCAGAGAGGGAGTGTATGCAATCAACAAAATCAGAAATGAAAAGAGGGACATAACTACAGACCCCCAGGAAATCCAAAGAATTATCAGATCATACTTAAAAAATCTGTATTCAACAAAAATGGAAAACCTAGAAGAAATGCACATCTTTCTGGGCAGGTATGATTTACCAAAATCAAATGAAGAACACATTAATTATGTAAACAGGCCTATAACCTTTAAGAAAATTGAAGCTGTCATTGAAAGACTCCCCAAAATTTGAAAGCCCAGGTCTAGATGGTTTCAGTGCATGAACTCTACCAGTAATTCAATGAAGAATTACTAACATTACTCCTCAAACTATTTCACATAGTAGAAACTGAAGGAATATTGCCAAATTCCTTTTATGAGACCACAGTTACCCTAACACCCAAGCAACTGAAAGACACAACAAAGAAGGAGAATTATAGACCAATTTCTCTCATAAATAGTGATGCTAAAATTCGCAACAAGATTCTGGCAAACCATATACAGCAATATATAAAACATATCATCCACCAATTCCAAATAGGCCTCATCCCAGAAATGCAGGGTTGGTTTAACATACAGAAACTATAAACATTATCCATCATATAAACAAACTAAAGGAACAAAATCACATGATCATATCCTTAGATTCTGAAACAGTCTTTGACAAAATCTGACACTCCTTTATTATAAAAGGTCTGGAGGGATCAGAAATACAGGGACAATGTCTCAGTACAATAAAGGTGATCTATAAGAAGCCAAAAGCAAGCATCAAACTTAATGGAGAAAAACTCAAAGCAATCGCACTAAAATCCAGAACTACACAAGGATGTTCTCTCTCTCGTTATCTATATAATATAGTTCTCAAAGTCTTACCTAAAGCAAAAAGAGAAAAGAGGGAATTAAGAGGATAAAATTAGAAAAGAAGAAGTGAAACTATCCCTCTTTGCAGATGATATGATTTTGTACATAAGTGACCCACGGAATTCTACCAAGTAACTTGTACAGCTGATTAACACCTTCAGCAATATAGCAGGATACATGATTAACTCAAAGAAATCAGTAGCCCTTCTATACACTAAAGATAGTAGGGCTGAAAAAAATGAGGGGAACATCACCCTTTATAAGTGCTGCAAATAGTATTAAATTCCTTGGAGTAACTATAACCAAAGAAGTAACAGATCTATTTGGCAAAAATTTTAAATTACTGAAGAAAGAAATTGAAGAGGATATCAGAAACTGGAATGCTGTCCCATGTTCCTGGATATGTAGGATCAACATAGTAAAAATGGCAATTCTACCAAAGACAATCTACAAATTGAATGCACTGCCCATCAAAATCACAACACAATATTTCTTGAAACTTGAAAGTACAATACTTCATTTCATTTGGAATAAAGGAAAGCCAGGATTACAAAACAATTTTGTTCAACAAAAGAACATCAAGAGGTATCCCCATTTCTAATTTCAAGTTATACTATAGAGCTACAGTATTTAAAACAGCCTGGTACTGGCATAAAAACAGACATGTGTATCAATTGAATAGAACTGATGATCCAGACATTAACCCAAAAATCTATGAACATCTAATCTTCCACAAAGAGGCCCAAAATATTCCCTTGGAAAAATATACTCTCTTTAACAAATGTTGTTGACATAGCTGGATGGTAGTGTGTCAAAAAATGCAAATAAATCTAAGCCTGTCACCCTGCGCAAAACCCAAATCCAAGTGGATCAAAGACCTCAACATAAACCCAGCCGCTTTGATCTTGATAGAAAAGAAAGTGGGAAATATAGTTCTACAAATTAGCACAGGTGACCACTTCCTAAATATAAAACCAGTGGCACAGACACTAAAAACAACAATCAGTAAGTGGGATCTCCTGAAGCTGAGAAGCTTCTGTAAAGACAAGGACACTGTCAATAGGATAAAACGACAGCCTACAGAATGGGAAAAGATTTACACCAACCCTAAAAGTGAAAGAATATTGATCTCAAGATATGTAAAGTATTCAAGAATCTAGAGCCCCAAATCTTGAATAACCCAACCAAAATATGTGGTTTAGATCTAAAAAGGAATTCTCAGCAGTAGAACTACAAATGGCTGAAGGGCACTTGAAAAAGTACTCATTATCTTTAGCCATGAGAGAAATGCAAATTAAAACAACTCTGAGATACCCCCTGACTACTGTCATATTGGCTAAGATAATGGACACAGATGACAGCCTATGCTGGAAAGGCTGCAGAGCAAGGGGAACACTCCATCATTGTTGGTAGGAGTGTAAGCTTGTTCAGCCACTCTGGAATGCAGTATGGCAGTTTCTCAGAAAACTGAGAATCAATCTCCCCAAGGATCCAGCAATACCACTTTGTGGTGTTTATCCTAAAAATGCACATTCACACTCCAATGGTATTTGCTCAACTATATTCATAGCAGTGTTATTTCTAATAGCAAGAACCTGGAAACACCGTAGATGCCCCTCAACTGAAGAACGGATTAACAAATTTTGGTAAATCTACACAATGGAGAAATACTCAGCAGTAAGAAAAAATGATATCCTAAAATTTGCAGTCAAAAGGATGGATTTGCAGAATATCGTCCTGGGTGAGGTATCACAAATCCAGAAAGATAAGCCGGGGATGTACTCACTCATTAGTAGACTCTAAACAAAAAAAAAAAAAAAAAAAAAAAAAAAAAAAGAAAAGAAAAGAAAAGAAAAAGAATATAAAAGACAAAAAAGCAAAGCATATCCTACTGCATACCACAATCACTGAACATCTTGTGATAGGGAACACCTTGGACTGACTCCGTGGATCCCACTCCCCAAGAGGAACACCTGACTCAGTCTTGATGTTGGGGGGAGAAAACTGGATTTGCCAGAAGTGGAGGCAGAACTAAGAAATATTGGTACTTTGAGATCTTGGTACCGCCTGCCCATGGCATGGATGGGAACTGTGGAGGAGAGAGAATGACCTGATGTGGTGGGAAGGGGGAGGGAACTTGAATAAAGATATACAAAGATAAAAAAATGTGACATTTTATTTATAATAACAAAAAAAAAGAAAAAAAAGGGTCTCCAGGAAAAAAGAAATATGTAACAATGCTATGGATTAGAATGAAAAGTGTTGAGATCGAATGAACAACAGACTGTATTAAATATAATTGTCAGATATAAAGCTCTTCAGTGGTTGTAGTTTGCAGCTTACGTGTTCCTTACATTTTTTAAAACTCCACTAATGAGTGAGTACATACCCTGCTACATCTTTCTGGGTTTGAGATACTTTGCTCAAGAGCGTATTATAAAATTCCATCCATTTGCCTGCTTATTTTAGGATATAATTTTTTCTTCGTTTTGAGTTGTACTCAATTGTGTAGAGGTACCACAGTTTGTTACTCCATTCCTCAGTTAAGGGACATCTAGATTTTTTCCAGGTTCCTACTATTACAAGTAATGCTGCTATGGCCATACTTGAGCTAATGCCTTGGGAAGCAAATATGCATCATTAGGGTATGTGCCCAATATAGTAATGGCTGGATCCTTAAGAAAATTGATTCCCAGTTTTATGCAAAACTGCCATAGTGAAATCTAGGGAAGCAGAACAAGTATAAACTTCCGCCAGCAATGGGAGAGTGTTCATTCTGCTATGTATACTCTCCAGTATAGGCTATCATTTTTGTTTTTGATCTTAGACATTTTGACAAATGTAAGGTGGTATCTCAAAGTTGTTATGATTTGCATTTCTCTGATGACTAAAGATGTTGAGCACTTTTTCAAGTGTCTTTCAGCCATTTGTAATTCTTCTGCTGAGAATTCCCTTTTTAGTTCTGAACCCTATTTTTTGATTGGGTTATTTAGAATTTTGTTCTCTAGTTTCTTGAGTCCTCTATATATTTTAAATATTTGTCCTCTCTCTCTTCTAGGGTTAATGAAAATCTTTTCCCATTCTGTAGGCTGACTTTTTGTTTTATTAACTGTGTTTTTGGCCATACAGAAGCTTCTCAGTTTCAGGAGGTGTCACTTATTGATTTTTCTTCTTTGTGTCTGTGCCAGTGGTGTTATATTTAGGAAGTATTCGCCGGTGCCAATTCATAGAAGTGTATTTCCCACTTTCTTTTCTATCAAGTTCAAAGTGGCTGGGTTCATGTTGAGGTCATTGATCCACTTGGATTTGAGTTTTGTGCAGGATGATAGGTATTTGCATCTTTTTGCATTTTTCTAAAAACTGCCATCAACTTATGCCAACATATTTTCTTAAATACTATCTTTTCCCATTTAATTTTTTGAATTCTTTTTCAAAAATCAGTTGTTCATAGGTTTGTGTGTTAATGTCAGGATCTTCATTTAATTCCCTAAGTCCACAAGTCTGTTTTTACACCAGTACTAGACTGTATTTATAAATGGAGCTATATAGTAAAACTTGAAGTCAAGGATGGTGATGCCTCCTGAGGTTCTTCTGTTGAGCAATGTTATTTTGGCAATCCTGGCTTTAATGTTATTCCAAATAAAATTGAGGATTCTTCTTTCTGGTCTGAAAAAAACTGTGTTAGTCTGCAACAGAGGTGCTCTGAAATGCTGGATCATCTGGGTCATTTGTTTTCATTAGAGACTTTTTACGAAGTTTTCCTTGATCAAATTTTATTTTCTTTATCCAGGGATAAGTCTACAGCTTCTAAATTTTTGTGAAAATAAAAAGAAAACCTTTTATTTGAAGTAAAAAAAATGTGTCAGTATTTTCATGAGAATTGCATTGAAATGTACATTGCTTTGGTAGGATTGCTGTTTTTACTATGTTGATCCTAACTATCCAGGAACATGGAAGATCTTTCCGTTTTTTGATATCTTCTTCAATATCTTTCTTCAGTGTTTTGAAGTTTTGGTCAAACAGATCTGTTAAATTTTTGGTTATAGATACACAGATGAATTAAATCTATTTGCAGCTTTTATAAAGGATGATGTTTCCATTATTTCTTTGTTAGCACAATTATCTTTAGTGTATAATAGGGATACTGATCTTGTATTCTGCTACATTACTGAAGGTGTTGATCAGCTGTCATAGTTCCCAGATAGAATGTTTTGAGTTCTTTAAGTACACAATCATACAATCTGCATAAAGAGTTAGTTTCATTTCTTTTAATCAATTTGTATTCCCTCAGTCTGCTTTCATTCTCTTATTGCTTTAGCTAGAAATTTGAGAACTAGGTTGAATATATAAGGAGAGAGGGAACAGAATTTTCTAGTTCCTAATTTGAGTGGGATTGCTTTGGCTTTTTTCCATATATTTTGATGTTGGCTGTCAGCTTCTTGAAAATTGCCTTTATTATATTTAGGTATTTTCCCTTTATTCCTGACCTCTACAGAACTTTTATCATAAAAAATTGCTGGACTTCTTCAAAGGCTTTTTTCCAGGAAATGTTTGTGTGGGTTTTTTCTTTCAATTTGTTTATATAATGGATGACCTTTACAGGTTTTCATATGTTGAACCATCCCTGCATTTCTGAGTTGAAGCCCACTTGGTCATGGTGGATGATATTTTTTCTGTGTTGTTGTATATGGTTTACAAGAATGTTGTTGAGAATTTTAGCATCAATATTCATGAGGGAAATTGGTCTGTAATTCTCCTTCTTTGTTGTGTTTTTGACTGGCTTGGGTATAAGGGTAACTGTGGACTCATAAAGAGATTGTCATTACTCCTTTAATTTCTACTATATGAAACAGTTTGAGATATATTTGTAATAGCTCATCTTTGAATTTCTGGTTGAACTCTGCACTGAAACCATCTGGACCTGGGCTTTTGTTATTTGCATGGCTTTTAATGAGAGTTTCAATTTCTATTAGAGTTATAAGTTTGTTAAGGTATTTAATCTGATCTTGATTTAAATGTGTTATATGGTACTTGTCCAGAAATCTCTCCATTTCTTCTAGATTTGCCATTTTTGTGGAGTATAGATTTTAAAAATATGACCTGATAATTCTTATGATTTCATGGGGGTCTATGGTTATATCCTCCTTTTCATTACTAATTTTCTGATTTGGGTATTTTCTATGCTTTTTGCTTAGTTTGGATAAGAGTTTATCTATAATGTTCAATTTCTCAAAGAACCAACTCTTTGATTTATTGATTCTTTGTCATGATCATTTTGTTTCAATTGTATTGATTTCAGCTCTAATTCTGATTATTTCCTGTCATCTACTCCTTCTAAGTGACTTTTCTTCTAATTTTTTTTAAAGCTTTCAGCTGTGATAATAGTTCTTTAGTGTGGGATTTCCCTAGGTTTTTCATACAGGCATCTAGCGCTATAAATTTTCCTCTCAAGACTACTTTCATTGTGTCCCAAAAGTTTGGGTATGTTTTGGATTATTTTTTGTTGGATTGTAGGAAGTCTTTGATTTCTTTCTTAATTTCTTCCTTCACCCAGAGGTGGCTCAGTTGAGTGATCTTTAGTTTTCATGAGATACTAGGCCTTCTGTGATTTTTGATGTTATTGAACTCTAACATTAGGCTATCGTGCTATGATATGATACAAGGGACTATTTCTACTTTTATGTATCTATCAATCTTTGCTATATGATCAAATATGTTATCAATTTTAGAACAAGTTCCATATGGTGCTGAGAAATATGTATATTCTTTTGTGTTTGGGTACAAGCTTC
Organism: Sigmodon hispidus; assembly: GCA_004025045.1. Taxonomy (NCBI): domain Eukaryota; kingdom Metazoa; phylum Chordata; class Mammalia; order Rodentia; family Cricetidae; genus Sigmodon; species Sigmodon hispidus. The sequence continues at coordinate 3,466 of PVIH01016294.1, read as the reverse complement.
TGTAAATATCTGTTAAATCCATTTGCATCATAACCTCTGTTAGATTCCTTATTTCTCTGTTGAGTTTTGGTCTAGCTGACTTTTCCAAGGGGGAAACTGGAGTACTGAGGTCTCCCAGTACAAGCGTCTGAGAGTTGATGTGAGATTTGAGCTTCAGTAATGTTTCTTCTATATAGATTGGTGCCGCTTATATGAGGGGCCTAAATATTCAGGATTGAAATCTTGACCAATTTTTCCTGAGATAAAATATAATGCCTGTCTTGGCCTCTTTTAATTGATTTTAGTTTGATGTCTACTTTACACATATTAAGATGGCAACCCCAGCTTGTTTCTTGGGGCCATTGGCTTGGAAATCTTTTCCGAACCCTTTACTCTGATCCTGTGTCTCTCCTTAAGGTTGAGATGTGTTTCTTTTATACAGCAGAAGGATGGCTTTTATTTTTGTATCCATCATGTTAGTTTGTGTCTTTTTATAAGAGAGTCAAGTCCATTGGTACTAAAGAATATTAGTGACCTGTGATTGATATTTCCTATTATTTTTTGTGGTAGCTTGTATGTATTACCTTTTTTCAGGGCTTTCCTTCTGTGGGATTATTGATTATTTGTGTTGTCATGGGTGTATTTAGGATACTTAGGTTGGAGTTTTCCCTGTAATTCTTCTGAAGGGCTGAATTTGTAGATAGGTACTGCTTAATTCTCACTCTGTCATGACATATATTCTTTACTCCATCTATGGTGATTGATCATTTTGCTGGATACAGTAGTCTTGGTTGGCAGCTTGCTCTTTTAGTGTCTTTATAACTTCTGACCATTGAATAGTCAGGTAGTATTCTGTAGGGTCTGCCTTTATGTGTAAGATTCCACTGTTCTTTTTCTGCTTTTAAATTTTTTTCTGGGTTCTGTATGTTTTGTGGCTTGATTATTATGTGACAAACAGTCTTTTTTGAAGGTAAAATCCATTTGTTATTCTGTAAGCTTATTGTATCTTTATCAGCATCTCCTTTAAGTTGAGAAAGTTTTCTTCTATGATTTTACTGAATACATTATCTGTGCATTTGAGATGAAATTCTTCTCCTTCTTCTATTCTTTTATTTTCAGGTTAGGTCTTTTCATGGTATTCCAAATTTCCTGAACACTTTGTGTTATGGCATTTTTGGTTTTAGTGTTTTCTTTGACTGATATATCTATTTCCACTATTGTGTCCACTATTCCACTATTCCCCTCCAGAGATTCTCTCTTCCATCTCTTGGATTCTGTTGGTTATGGTTGTGTCAGTAGTTCCATCCCTTTTCTTCAGGTTTTCTATTTCCATCTTTGCCTCATTTTGTGCCCTTTTTTAATGCTTCTATGTCACTTTTTAGTTCTTTTAATGTTTCTTTTATTTTGGAGGTTTTCTTTTCTTGATTTTCTTTCCAGAATTTGTTCATCTCTCCCAATTTTTTGTTTGTATTTTCTTGTATATCATTAAGGAAATTTTTCATATCCTCTTTGAAGGCTTCAATAATCTTCATAAAGGTGAACTTGCTATTGTTTTCATTTCATTCTGCTTCATTGCTCTGCTCAAGTTTTGTAGTTGTAGGACCATCAGTATCTTCTTGTGTTGCCTTGTTGTTCTTTAAATTGCTATATGTATTCTTGCACTTGTGTCTAGCCATGGCTTCAGTGATTCACAGTTATTTAGCTCCTGGTCAGTTGTGACAACAGGATTTGTGTGTCTCCTGTGAGCAAGGTGTCTATTGAATCTTTGATTTTGCTCTGGACAGGGAACTGGGTTTCCAAGGACCTCAGTTTTTTTCTGAGACACAGTTCATCTTGGAGATGGGGCCCAGAAAGAAATGCCCTAGAGCCTTTGGCTGAGAAAAGTCTGAGATCAGACCCTCGGGTGTGAGCCCAATCTTGGAGAAGAAATCTCTGGACTGTGGCCCAAGGTGTGGGAAACTCTCACCTTTGACTTTGCTCTAGATGGAGACAGAGTTTCAAACACTTGGTCCTTGTCTGATGACATAATTCACCCTGGAGACAGGGCTCAGCTGGGCAGGGCCTATGGCCTTATTTGATTCCACGATGGATGGGGACAGAGTTTCATAGCCTCTTTCAATATTTTTACAGCTAGATTTAACTGTGTGGTTACTATTTCCTGACATTTTTTTTTGGCTCTATGATTGACTATTGTGGTAAAAACTTGTTGTGAGATATGTTTTAAATGAGGTTTATTTTGTGAAAATTATTTATAAAATAGAGAAGATTTTAAGAGAAAATGAAGGGATAAGGTTGTAGTGTGCCAGAGCATTTTTAAGGAAAACTCTTTATTTTTATGTCGTATGTTTGAACTCTTGTGCTGCTGGCCCGAACTGTGTACTCGGTCAGGAACTCTCGTGAGAGAATGTTGGCTTTTTGTTTTGGTCTTTTTTTTTTTTTTGGAGGTTTATTTTTGGAATCTTTTTTAGTTTACTATGCCTTGCTCGTCTCTAGTCTTTTGACACTATCATTTATATGTATAGCTTTTGATTTTTTGTCATATCTCTTTGTTTTGTGTAAATAGAAAGGTTTTAAACTAGGTATCAAACTATATATTATAGGGATCATCATAAGACAGTGTCTGGGAAAGAGAAAGTTATTAACATAAGTGAGGTTAAACTATTGTTAACAAACAACAACTATAAAGTATAATTTAATATTTAAAATGTTGATATGAGAAAATGTATAGGGATTGTTTTAAGGTTGTTTATTTTAAATAATAGAGTTTTAACACTTGAGTGTCTTTTTTGAAATGTGAAGTAATAACAACTTTAACTATTTAATTTTTAACACTGTCAAGACCTGAGAAGGAAAATATATATCTAAAGTTGGAAGCGTGAAGTAACTTTTAGAATTTAGGAGAAGATAATGACAGTTAACTATTTGGACAGTCATTTATTATTTTTTTGTATAATGGGAGTATTTATTTTTGTGGCTATTGGCTTAGGATATTTGATAAGTTTTTATAGAAGCAGGGTATTTTTTGGTAGGACTGTTTTATTTTGGCTAGGTAGGCTTTGACAGTCTTTATTTTTTACTTTGTAGGTTTATTTTGGATAGTGAGCACGCTGACAGCAGTAGGGGCAAGTGTACTCTTTTTGTCTTTTAGACCATATTTGTTAAACAAGACAATTGTTTTGTAAGATGTTTGTGATGTTTAACATCACTTTGAGAAAGGAACGGTGATGTTAGGAGTTGTCATGTCTCTTAAGGCCAAATTTGAGATAACAAAATCTTGAATGTCATATATTTTGGTCTATAAAGTGGTTGAAGACACTTATTTATTGGGTGTATTTTGACATGTTTTTGAAAAGTTTGAGTATCTTGACTGTTAGGTGATAAATTTGAGTAACTATAATTTGTAATTTTAATTAACCAAGAAAGTGAGGCTAACATTGTAAAAATAGGCATTTTAAAATGAGTGTATAGCTCTTTTAAATAATTTTAA
>PVIH01016293.1:0-46125 GCA_004025045.1 Sigmodon hispidus | reverse complement strand
CACAAAAAAAAAAAAAAAAAAAAAAAAAAACAAAAAAAGTTAAATTTGTAAATACCTTCTTCACAGCCTCCCAGCCAGTGAAAAGGGCTTTGTTTCATTCACATGTGTGGCTATGGTATGATCTTCTTCCACTGGTGGTCTAGGTCATCTCACACTTAATCTGCCATGTTCAGTGATAACCTACTATTGCAACATTGTTCTATTCTAGCATATATATATATATATATATATATGTACCCTCATAATATATATATGTGTGTATATATGCATAGATAGATAGACTCAGAATATATGTATGTGTGTGTGTATATATATATATATATATATATGTATGTATACAGAGATAGAGAGAGAGGCTAAATCAGCTATGTTCATTGGTAGCTAAATGGGCAAAAAACTAGTTGCATATTTTACTTAACCAAGAGTTTGACAACCAATATGTTTTTAAATTTAGATAATGGGATTAATATGATATACAATATAAAAATTAAACTATATTTTATATTTCTTCCTCTAAATAGATGTTCATGGAGAAAAATTTGTATTTTATCTTCAATAAGCTTAATGTATATAGATTTAAATACTGAGAAAAGTTTAAAAAATATTACATAAACCTTTATACTAAGTTCCCCCTAGCACTATGTGACTTAGGGCCTGAAAATCAAGAAAAAATATAACTTTAGTAAAAGGAATTTAGAAAAATATCTTCCATGTAAATGAACCTAAGAAATAAACTGGTATAGCAATTTTAATATCTGAAAACCTAAACTTCAAACCTAAATAAGTCAGGTGATATAACAAAGAACACTATATAAACAGCAAAGATAATTTTCACAAAATAACATTTCAAATTTTAACATCTATTTCCCAACACAAGGAGATCCAGGTAAAAACAAACAAAAAATAACTTCTATAGCTTAAAACACATACTGAACCTATACAGTGAGAGTCTGAGTCATCAAAACCCCACTCTCTGCAACAGAGAGATCATCCACAAAAACTTAAACCAAGTAACAGGTGCTAACTGAAGTTATGAGTCAATAGGACCTGACAGATATGTACAGAATATTTTCCCCAAAATCAAAAGAATATTTATTGATATCAAATGAAACTTTCTCCAAAACTAAAAATATAATGGGAAACAAATTCAAATTCAGTTGATAAATGAAATTGAAATAATATCTTGCAACCTATTTAATGTCCACAGAATAGAACTAGATATCAATAATAACAAAAATAATCATAGCTTATAAACTCATGAAAGTCCAAGAACTCATGACTAAATTTAAAGAAGATTCTAGACAAAATTTAAAAAGGAAATTAAAGATTTTCTAGAATTGAATGAAAATGAATATACAACATAACCAAAATTATTATCATAAACAATGAATGCTGTTCTAATAGGAAAGCTTATAGCACTAGGTAACTACATAAATCAAACATACAATAACATAAAGATCTTATACTAGCACTTCACAACACACCTGCAAGCTTTAGGACAAATAGAAAAAAGTGAAACCACAAAGAGTAGATATCTAGAAATACCTCCATTAAATAAATAAAATAGAAATAAACAATAACAAAAACTACAAAGAATCAAAGAGTTGAATCAATGAATCAAAGATTTGGCTCTTTAAGCAAATCAATGAGATTGACAAATGCTTTTACAAATTCCCAAAAATGAGCCTAGTAAAAATCCAAGTTAACAAAATTAGAAATGAAATAGAAGGTATAACAAGAGATACCAAGGAAACACCGGGAAGTATAAGGACATACATTGAAAATCTATAATGCAAATAGTTTAAAAAACTTAAGTGGATAATTCTCTTGGTAGATACTACTTACAAAAATTAACTAAGATCAGATAAACAATTTTAATAAACCAGAAATTCTTAGTGAAATATATTTCATCATTAAAGTATCCTAAACAAACTAATAATCAAACAAACCCTGAGCCAGGTAACTTGTGCTTAGATTTTAACAAACTTTCAAAGAAGAGTTAATTCCAATACTTTTCAAATTCTTCTACAAAATAAAAACAGAGGGAACATTGATCAATTTAATTTCTGTGGTGGAAATGCTCTCTGTGTGATGTAAATAAAGTAACTGGTTTGGCCTATGCACAACACCATAGAAGTGGGTGGAGAATCAGAGGACAGGCAGGTAGGAGAAGGACAGAGTTAGTCAGTCTCCATCTGACCCCCAAAGAAGAATCATGTAAGAAACATAGGTGAGCAGTGGGCCAAGCCATGTGGCAGACAGATTAATGGAAATGGGTTGAATTAAAATGAAAGAGCTAGCTAGTAATGTGCTTGAGATATGGGCCAAACAGTATGAAGTAATATAAGTGTCTGATTCATTTCTTTGGGAGACAAAAGCCGCTGCAGGCCAGGTTCCAAACCTCTGGCCCAAATGGGCTTGGAAAATTTTATACATCAGATGGCATCTCTATGTGGGCCCAACACCTGCATAAAGCCTGAGAAAGTTTAAAAAGCTTAAAGACTGTTCTAGATCACTGAAACAGAGGCAAAAGAGGTTTCTGAATTGCATATCAGAGTTGATTTATGGTACAGAGACAACGTGGTGTTCAGGCAGGAATTTAAAAATGGCGTGTCTGCGGCACACAACTTAAACTCATATGTTTCACGGAAGGCTTGACATAAGTGTGATTGATTTAAGGTTACTGCTTATACTGAACAGAAAGGAAACAGAGTCAAAGACAGTTTTTCTGGTAGCAGAATTTTCTGTGTTCACTCTGGTTGCTGGTAGTGAGAGAGATACAGTGGGCTCCTCCACTATTAGAGTTGGCGTCCAGAACAGAGAGCTTCACTCCAATATCGGGTTACAAAGAAGCTTTATTAAACAAGAGCTCGCGGGTCACACAGCACGAGAAGAGCCTGGCGACCCCAAATCCAAGGCTCACAGGCCTTTTGTGGGGCAGTTCTACCAGGGCGGGGGAACAGAGTCTTCCAGGGTGCAGCCATCTGGCTGGGCCAGTTGTCTTTGTGGTTTTTCTCGGAATCTGGGTGGGTAAACGAATTCCGAGTTACATTAGACATCAGGTATTTTAAGCATGGTGGGCCAGGCTAACTTCCTGATTATAGGGTGTGGGAGCAGGGTGTAACATTTTCCAGTAAGTCTACAATTAGCAGAGCTGGTGGGGGGGGATTTCTCTTACAATGGCCTTTCATTCCCCCCTTTTTCTTGTGCCGACCTTTAATCCTAAAGGTTAGGGTTAGGGTTAGGGTTAGGGTTAGGGTTAGGGTTAGGGTTAATCCTAAAGGTCGTCATTAGATATCGGCTGGTACCATTGTCTTAGGACCATCATTTTGACCCCACTCTCCTGGGATTGTACAAAAGCTGAGATCCAGTTGAGGACACATGGCCCGATCATGAGGACAAGAATTAACACAATAAGTGGTCCTGTGAGGGCTGACAATAATGTAGTTAGGCATGGGGATTGATTGTACCAACCCTCGAACCAGCTTTGAAAGCCTCATAAGCTCTTCTCCCTGGCATCTAACCTTTCTCTGAGTTTTGTCATTGATTCTCTCACTACACTCGTATGGTCCATGTAGAAGCAACAGCTCTCCTTTAGGGCAGCTCACAAACAACCTTCTTTCAAAAGCAGCAAGTCCAATCCCCATTTATTCTGCAGGACTACCTCTGATAGTGAGGTTAAAGATTTTTCTAGGGCAGTAACAGAGGTTTAGATTGCCTGCAGATATTGTTGGACAGCCGCTTCTAGAATCCCCAATTGCCTAGGGCCTTGTATTAGTGCCATTGCTCCAGTTCCCACTCAAGCTAACACCCCTGCTCCTAGCAACATGGCTAGGGTGATACTGACTGGTTCTCTGGGGAATCGGGTCCTGCCTGTGAAATGTTCCTTGAATTCTTCTGCTGGGTAATAGACTAGTCTTGGATAGATTCAGACAAGGACACAAAAATCCCTAGACTGGTTGCAACTAGCGACCGAGACACATGAGGTGAGCCCTGTACAGCATGCCCAATATAGACCAAGGGTCGGGACTAGGAAAAGGGACCCATTTGTGGTTGTTATGTTCTCTATGTGGGTGCAGAGAGGTCTCCTATGCCAGGTTTCCTTTTAACTTAGCATTTCAACCTTTTAGGGGTTTGGGGGTGTACCAGGGAGTAGTAGATTCTTTTTACTGCTTCAAGCTGACATTGGGACATTGTTCTTAGGGCCCCAAAAGATTGAAAAGCTAGTAAATGAACTAAGCTCCAGGGCTTCTGTCAGGAGCACGTAGCTGTCTGATTCAGTAGCCAAGGGATAGGAAACAGCCCAAATCCTTAGAACTGGTTCAAAGGCTTCCAGCAAGTCCAGAGCTCCTAGTCAAGTGGAAATCTGTTGAGATATGTTAAAACTGAGAACAAAAGGTTAGAATTTAAACCTTGGACCCAGTCTTAGTAATTTGGGAAGGGTAGGAGTCCCCAAACCAGAAGAGAGAAGTATCATCCTTAGGGACAGACAGGTGGGAAAAACTTAGGCTGTACTTATTGGAATCTTTTTGGCCTCTGTGAGGTGGATCCAAATTCTATGAGTCTCTTAAGCTCATACAAATTGCAAAAAGACATAAGAATTTTAGTTATATTAGTATTTATAAAATGAGCTTGAGAACTAGCTATCACCTTGGAGAAGGATCTGATTGTCTAATTCTACCAAGCTGACATAATTATAACTAGCCCAGCCATCAATACTTGCAGAGATCTGAGAAGGATAAATTATACTTAAGTGCAGAATGAGCAACTTCTGAATCTACTAAAAGCAACAGAGACCAGTCCATACCCAGTTAGCCATACCCAGGTCTCCACCTAGCTGGAGGTGGAAGTATCCAAACAGCATCAATCTTCAGCTGCCAGGCCTTAAAGGTGGGAAATATTTCCCCACAGTAGAGGGACATATGGGAGAAGACTGACCTTACTTTGTCTAGGCAAAAGGGTTCAATCAATTCTCCAATGTTCTCAGATCTAGGCCGGGTTCATGGCAGCAGGCAGGCATTGTGCTATGGCATCTTGCCCAGGTTAGCACTGCTACAATCCAGACGAAGATCCTGGTGTCTCATAATCTTCTTTGGAGACCTTGGGTCGCTGTTAGGATCTGGGAGTCTCTGTCTGAAAAATAAACATTTTAAATGACATATCCTGCAGATCTCTGAAATTTGAGGGCTGCCCAGGTAATATCTGAATAGAAAAACTTGATTTCTAGTTACTTGTTGTAAGCTTAATCCTGAAACTTATACAAAAGACTAAATCTCAACTCTATAATTAATAACAGTACTTACAAGAATGACTGTTTGTGTTTCTTAATAGCCTTGAATTAGCTTTCATTGTTTTCATTAGAACACTTCACAAATATTTCATGGATGTCTTTATTTTCACTCTAAATCTTAAAAAAGTTTGATCTCAAAACCATGTGCTGAACTTAGATTTAAGATCTGTGTCTGGCAAGATAAGCTGTCTTTGCAACTTTGATTACATACTTATAAACTTGTTTTCAGATAAATTAAAACAATTTCTATCACATAGAATCTATTTGTACACTCAGCATGGAGTCTGTATGCTCAAATTAGGTCATCTGCCAAAGTTCTTGTCACATAAATATCAATAGTGCATGATGATTAATAAAAGTAAACTAATTTCAGCATTTTAACAATTATAGTTATATTCACACATACACAATTGGATCCAAGTTACATACATACATATATACATACATACAGATTTAAAGCTAGCTTTCATCCACACATAATTAACTCTAAGTCACATACATGTCCATATAACCATATATATGTCATAAACATTTTGCAGTGAAGAATCAAAAGCTAATCCCAAAATGAAGAAAAACCAAATAGAATTAACCCAATATCTTACAGTTTTTTTTTTTTAAAATTCAGTATTGACAGGTATAAGAAACCACAGCAAACAAAATCTACATCACCTCTGACCTTCTATAACATTCTATATACATTGTACAGCATTTTATATATACTTTCAGTCAGTCTCCCTAGTTCCTTAGGCATCTTTGCTTCAGACATTCTTTTTCCTGTCCCTTTATTATCCCAATCCTCTGCCCTCTCTATCATTCTCTGGACAACATAAAAACTTTCACAGTTCTTTTTTGTGGTTCTCTTCAGTATGCATACACTTTAGCAACACACGACCAACATGAAGCATCTGAAACTAGCAATAGAGTTTTTGTTTTTCTTACCTAATAATAATTTGAAACCAACCTCTGTAAAAGATGACAAACCCACTGGATCTGAATGATCAAAGTAGCAGTCACTTTGTCTCTCCAACAACAGTCAGTGACTGACCAAAAATGTAATCCAAAATGGAGTCATGTCATTTGCTTTTAACAAAATTAGAAACACATCAGAACAGCATAGATAACTTTCTTGAGAAACAGACAAACTTCTCAACAAGGCAAATAGAACTTTCTGACCAGAAACGAAACCAAATGAGCAGGTAACATCCAAGTTACAAAAATGCATGCACACGAGTCCAAACACACATTCTGTGGCCACAGTTTTCATGCACTCACATATTCATCAATAGGCATAGCCTGGCTAAAACATTTGCATAGATAACCATGAAGAGAGCAATGAGCAGTTTTCAGAAGGCTGCTATGGGAATGCTCCCAGGCAGCAACAGGTCCCCTGGGTCTTGGGAAGATCCAGGCTTCTTGGTCCCAGTCTTCCTGTTGTAGACAGACTCCAGAACAGAAAACACTGAGACAATTGAAAAACACAAAGCAAACACAATCCACGTGGTGGGCAACTCGACTACAGAGATACAGACTGGAACAGCTGTGAACGGCTCCATTCCTCAGGAAGGGGAGACACCAAGACTCCTACCTTCTTCTAAGACAACCCTAGAGGAGACCTCCAGGGAGGGGACCAGGGGGACCTGGACTCAAGGCATGTCTGCCTGCCTACCCCACTGGCCCAACAATACTGGTCCTGCGCAGGCACAAAATACAGATGCCAAATCGCCCAGACAAGAAACAAAAACACAACAGACACAGAACAATTCGAGCTCGTTCTTACCTCCAACCAGTCCCAGAGTGGGGGTTCAGGGGCACCCCAAAATCCCAGACGAGCGCAGTCCATCACTTCAGACCAGTGAGAGAGGGTTAGGGACAAAGGGGTAGAGGCAGACTGCTCCATTCCAAACAGATAAAGATAGACACAAAAGGACACAAAAATCAAGACATAACACACAAATGAGACAAGCCAGCAAAATGGTAAAGAAAATGAAACCAAAAGATGATCTATTGGCCCAGAACCATCTGAAAAATCTCCTAGGCAGAAGGGAACCAGACGGGGCCCCTATCTCAGGGTCCTCACTCTCTAGAGCGTCCTCCAGAGCTGCAGCCTGTGGGTTCAGCACATGTCTGTCCCCCACCGTCTGAGGGTCCTCATGGGCCACCCAAACAGCTGCTTCCCCCCCGACTCACCACCGTCCTTACCGATCTTGGTGGGACCTCCAAATATTAGAGTTGGCATCCAGAACAGAGAGATTCACTCCAATATTGGGTTACAAAGAAGCTTTATTAACACAAGCTTGTGGGTCACACTGCACAAGACGAGGCTGGCGACCCCAAATCCAAGGCTCGCAGGCCTTTTATGGGGCAGTTCTACCAGGACGGGGGAACAGGGTCTTCCAGGGTGCAGCCATCTGGCCGGGCCAGATGTCTTTGTGGTTTTTCTTGGAATCTGGGTGGGTAAACGAATTCCGAGTTATGTTAGGCATCAGGTATTTTAAGCACGGCGGGCCAGGCTAACTTCCTGATTATAGGGTGTGGGAGCAGGGTGTAACATTTTCCAGTAAGTCTATAATTAGCAGAGCTGGTGGAGGGGGGGTTTCTTTTACAATGGCCTTTCACCACCATATTGAAAAGCCACCAAGAGGGGCAGAGTCAACAATTAAAGTGATACTGACATTTTAAAAGCTCTTTAGGTTAGAAAATGATTAAGGATTCTCAATAAAACAGATTTAGACTCACAAAACCTCTAAATGGGGTCAAATGTATGTAAAATACGCATAAGCTTCAGAGAAGAGAGAGAGAAAGGGGTAAAGAAAGCCCCTTAAGAAAGAGAAATAGAAATGTAGATTTAAAAAAAGACCACAGAAAGATGGCAGATAAACAAAGAGTCTGGATTATGGTTATTGTGTTTTCTTCCAATTTTTTTAACTTTTAATGAGCTAACTTCAGAAAGACAATTGATTGGTAAGGTTGCTAAGTTAAACAAATACATATACTTTAAAGATATCCTGACTTTGAAATCTGTTGATAAGAATATGTTGCTTGAGAAAAGAGTTTCTGCTTTTGTCTCCACAGAAGATCAAAACCTGTGGCCTGGTTCTAGGCAAATGTGGTTTCATTTGTCAAGGCCACCTGAACAGTCTCAGCTTCCAAGATGGCCAGGTGAGACAATCCAGCTTCAAGATCCCATGAGATCAACAACGTCCTTTGACAGCAGGAAGTAGTAAAAGAAACCTACGTCCAATTTACCCAAAATATTACTTATTAATGTTTATTTTCATTACAAATGGTTAATGGTCATAGTCAATCTCTTTTTAAAAAAAAGAAAAGGGGGGAGGATATGATATAGAAATGAGTAGAAAAGATAAGTGGATTTTGGTTTATTGATATAAACTTAAGGTCAATTTTGTTATGCTGTATGTATTTTTCTTCATGATTAAGGTATGATGGTGATGGAACACATTTAAAATTGTAATGCATAATTGAGAAGTACAGATTAATAATCATCTATGATAACCAAACTTATAGTCATGTTAGTTAGGTTTTTGTAGGTATACAAAGATATATTTCAATTAAATAGGTAGTCTTCAAACAATTCAAAGACAAGCAGAATATGACATTAAAATTATTTTAAGAATTTAGACTTTTCTGGACAGTGAGACAGGTCTGCTCCTGGAAGCACCAATATATTTCAGGAAAATGATGGACATTGAAGAAACTTCATGTGGAATTTATTTTGTGGCAATAGTTAGCCACTGGACAAGAAACTGTTCTGGTATTGACTGCTTGATAGTATGCTGTATAAAATGGACATGCAGGTTCCATAAGAAAGTGACCTCTGAACTTTGGCAGAACAAGCCAAGATGGTCATTTGGGTTCCTGCTTTGCAGAAAAAAATTGCCAGGCATCTTTCAGGACACAAGGAGAAGTGACTGATGGACTGTGACAGATTTTCTGAATCACTGAAATGTATGCCAGAGACTTTGGGCCATATAGGCTGAATATGGTGCCCCATCATTACAGAGGAACTTTGGGTGACTGTCCAGGCAGATAGGTGTCATCTCTGTCATTTTCTAGACTTTGGAAGTTGCTTTGCACTTCCTGTTTATTTGGGTAATATTATATCTTTCTGTAGTCTTTGGTGTGGTTGAAGGTTTAATATTTATAGGTATAGTTCTTTTTAGTTTACTCACAAGGATAAAGTAGATAATAGAATATTTTCTTTAAGTTTGTTAATTACAAATAGACTAGATATTATAAATATAATTTTTGATTGATAGCTGTTCTGTTGTATGTAATTTTGCTATATGGAAATTGAAACCTTTCTTTTTGATTAGACAGAAAAGAGGAAATGTGGTGGAAATGTTCTCTGCATGATGTAAATAAAGTAATTGGTTTGGCCTATGCACAACACCATAGAAGTGGGTGGAGAATCAGAGGACAGGCAGGTAGGAGAAGGGCAGAGTTAGTCAGTCTCCATCCAACCCCCAAAGAATAATCATGTAAGGAACACAGGTGAGCAGTGGGCCGAGCCATGTGGCAGACAGATTAATGGAAATGGGTTGAATTAAGATGAAAGAGCTAGCTAGTAATGTGCTAGCTTGATATATGGGGCTTGATATATGGGCCAAACAGTATGAAGTAATATAAGTGTAAGATTCATTTCTTTGGGGGACAAAAGCTGTCGCGGGCCAGGTTCCGAAACCTCCAGCCCAAACAGGCCAGAAAACCTTGTACAACAATTTTCCCAGGACATAGTTACCTTGATAATCAAATCACATAAAGATTCAACAAAGAGATTTACAAACTAAAATTTTTTAGAAACATAAATGCAAAAATACCCAATAAAAACTTGCAAACTAAGTAAAATAATATATCAAAATTATCTGCCCCATTGTTAAAAAAGACCATCCTTAAGCTTACATTCTATAACATAGTAACAGCAGGACATAATCATTATTTGCCTTCAAGATGTGACTCACTTCCATTGTTGGCAACAGTCTAATATCTTCTTTATACACATATGCTATATCCCCTCTATAAATCAAGTGCCTTCTTTCTCTACCCTTTGTTATTTCTACATTCACCCACAAGCAGATTCTTCAACATCTTACCCCAATAAATGCTTAAGATAACTTGTATGGTATGACTTTGTGAAATTCCTTGGCTCCAACCCACCAATGTACCTATCATCAGTTAAATCATTCCAATAATCAGGGATACTTCATTGTAGGTATGGATAGTTCAATATGTATAAAATATTATATCAAAAAATTATGGAAAAAATTATTTTTTATCTACAGGTAAGGCCTTTGACAAAATTCAATAACCCTATATGAAAAAAAAAGTCTTATGCAATTTAAGGATACAAGAGACATACCTCTACAAAAAGGTAGTTTATAACAAGACCTCATTAAAAACTTAATGAAATAGAAACACACACAAAAAATTACAGTAAGGTCTTAAACAAGAAAAGGCTGTTCATTCTCCATAATTATTCAATATAACACTTAAAATCTTATTTAGAGCTCTAAGACAACTGAAAGAAATAAAGGGAATCCAAACTGAACAGTAAAGAGTCAAAGTATCTTTATTTGCAGATGATTAAATAGTATATATAAAGTCTCACTACCACAAAAAAATCTAGCAGAAAATTCCTACAATTGAAAAACACTTTCAGAAAGGTAGATAGATACAAAATTAACTCAAAAATACCTATAGCCCTATATATAACAATGACAAATATTTTAATAAATCAGTGAAAAAGAATAACTTTCATAATAGCTTCAAATAACATAAAATACTTTGGAGCATCCACAACCATGTAAGTGAAAGACTTGCATAACAAAAACTACCAGTCATTGAAAAGAAATTTAAAAAGATATCAGAAGATAGATTTTTCATGCTTCAAATATAAGGGTTTTGAAGCATGAAACATTACTAAAGCTTAAATTGTATATGTAACCCTACACATAAATAGGATGCCAATGGATGTGTCATCATATAGAAACCCAAAAGAAATAATGGAACTAACAGATATTAAGACTCAAATGGACCTATTAGATATCTACAAAACATTTTTTCCAATCTCCAAAGAACATCATAGAACCTTCTCCAAACCTGAACACCTTCTTGATTACAAACTAAATGTTAATGGATACAAAAATATAGTATAACACTCAGTATCTTATCATAGCACCATAAATTAAACTTAAAACTTAACAGCATAAACTACAGAAAACTTACAAATTTATAGAATCTGAACAATTCTCAATGGAAAAATTACTCAGGGAAGAAAAAATATAAAGAAATTTAAAACTTTCATTATAAAGAATTTAATGAAAAATGCATACACAACATAAACAACTTTATGGAACACAGAAGTGGTACTAAGTGGAATTTTCATAGCAACAAGTGCTTCATAAAGAATTTGGAGAAATTGTATCCTATTGACAACTTTACCCTTGAAAGCTCTAGAATGAAAGAAAGTAAATGGACACAAGAGGATTAGATGGCAGGAAATAACCAAACTTATAGCTGAATTCAATAAAATAGAAACAAAAAGAACAAATACAAAATCAATTTAAAATTTCTTTTAAAAAAATCAAGAAGATGAACAAACCTATCTCTAAACTAAATCAAAGGCAGAGAGAGAATATTGAAACGGGAGAGGCAGGAGGGAGAAGGCAGTTTGAAGAAGGGAAAACATGGATATAAAATGAGACTTTATTTATAATAAAAAAAGAAAAAATTGAAACAAAAAATGGGAATATAGCAACAGACATTGATAAAAACAGACAATTATTTGGTCATATTTCAAAAAACTATATAATACAAAATCAAAATATCTGAAAGAAATAAACAATTCAATTTATGGTAGAAATTACATACCAAAACTAAATCAAGGTTAGATAAACCATTGAAATAGACCTATAACCCCTATAAGTTTAAATAGACCTATAATCTTTAAGGAAATAGAAACAGTTATTAATGTTTTCTAATCAAAAATGCCCAAGGACAAATGGCTTAGGCATAAAATTTTGTGAGAGTTTCAAAAAAAAAAAGCTAATACCAATATTTTCTAATTATTTCATTAAATAAAAACAGAAGAAGAATTGCTAACTTTTTTAAAGAGGCCACAATTACGCTGATAATTCAACCACACAAAGATTAAAAAGTAAAAGAAAATTACAAATTATCTTTTTCATAAACACTGATGCATAAATACAAAATAAAATAGAAACCAAATACAAGAACACATCAAAAAGATCTTTTGCCACAATCACATAGACTTTATTTCAGAGATGTAGTGATAGTTCAGCATATGAAAATCAGCTAATGTAATCCAACATAAAAACAAAATAAGGGGGAAAATACCATATGATCTTCTCAATATGTGCTGAAAAAGCCTTTGGCAATATCCAACACCACTTAATAATAAAAATCTTGAATACTAGAAGCATTCCTTAACACTGTAAATTATATATAGCAAGCACATGATCAACATCAAATTAATTGTGAGAAACTCAAATCATTTTTCCTAAAGTCAGAATTAAGGCAAGGCTGTCTACTATCTCAATATATCTTCAATATAGTATTTGAAATTTTAACTAGAGCAATAACTAAATGAGTCAAAGAGGATACAAATTGAAAAGTATGAAGTCAATGTATGGCTATTTGTACGTGACATAATTATATAAATAAGGAAACCAAAAAAGTACTACCATGCAATTTCTAGAGCTGTTAAGCATCTTAATTAAAGTGGTAGCATACAAGGTTAACTCAAAAAATTAGTAATTCTCTTACACACAAATGGTAAAAGGCTGAAAAAGAAAAAAGGAAAACAACAACCTTGCTAAAGGCCACAAATAATATCTTGGAATAACTTTAAACAAGCAAGTTTAAAGGCTTCTATGATAAGAACTTCAAGTCTTTGAAAGAAATTAGAGAGTACATAAGGAAATAGATCTATGCTTATGGATCAGATGGATTAATATAGTAACAATGTCCAGCTTAGCAAAAGTAATCTACAGCTTCAACACAATTTCTATCAGAATTTCAATTTTCATACCGTGAAAGAAGAATATTCAAATTCATATGAAATAAAAACAGGATAATAAAAACAATACTGTATAACAAAGGTATCCTGATTTCAAGCTCTACCACAGAGGTAGGGTGATAATTATAGCATGGTATTTGAACAGTAACAGACAGAGGGTTAATGGAATTGAATCAAAGACCAAGAAGTAATTACACATACTTGCGAACATTTGACTTTTGAAAAAAAAACAAAACAAAACTATATAATAGATGAAAAACAAGCATCTTGAACAAATGGTGCTGGCATAACTGAATGAAGCTACTTAGAAAAATACAAATAGATTTAATAATTTAATATCTATCACCCTGCATAAAGTTCAAGCCCAGATGGGACAAAGACCTCATCATAAATTCAGTTACATTGTACCTAACAGAAGAAAACGTGGTGATTACTCTTGAACATTTTAGCACAGAAGACAAACTCCTGAAAATAACATCAATAGCACAGACACTAACATCAGCAAGTAATAAATGAGACCTCATAAAACAGAAAAGCTTATGTAAGACAAAGGAAACCATCAATAAGACAAAATGGCAGTCTACAGAATGCAAAAAAAAACTTCACCAATCCCACATCTGACAGAGGACTAATCTCCAAAATATATTAAAAAATCTAGACATTATAAAACAAATAATCCAATTACTAATTGAAATATAAACTTTAACAGAGAATTATCAGTAGAAGAATCTGACCTGACAAAGAAAAAAAATAGATGTTTACTATTCTTAGACATCAGGGAAATGTATATGAAAATGACACCTTCTCCCTCTTAGAAGGGCTAACATCAAAACCACAAATTATAGTTTATGCTGAAGACAATGTGGAACAATGGGAACACTACTCTATTTCTAGTGAGATTAAAATTTGTATAGCTATTGGGAATCAATATCACAATTATTCAGACAATTGGGAATTGGTCCACCCCTGGACCCAGGAGGTATTTTAGAAGTCATGAGGGTCAGGGACATCACAGGAAAATCCACAGAAATAACTAACTTGGGTAATGGGAACTCAGAGGCTGAACCAACAAACAGTGAACCTTCATGGAGTCACATATAATTATAGGAAAATTTATGGAACTTCTGGCAATGGGAGCAAGGGCTGTTTCTGTTGCTTTGGCTGGCTCTTGGGAAACTATTACTTATGCTGTCTTTCCTTAACAAGTCTAAATTCATGGGGAAGTTGCTTAACCTATGTCACATTGATATGCCATACTCTGTTTATGTTTGTAGGAGGCTTGCTTCTTTTTGAACTAATATGAAAGAGGGTCGGATTGAAGAAACTGGAAGAAGACAGAGAGAAGAGGCAGTGAGAGGAGAAAAGAGAGGGAGACTCTGGTCTGGATGCAAAAAAAAATAAATTAAAATCAGTAAACAAAAGAAGATAATCAGAAAAACAAAAAATAAAAAAGTCTTTTCAAAATAATTATAGTTTTAGAACAAAATGATGTAGATTTTCTTTTATTGTTTATTAAGTATCTTCCAATGATGCTATTACAATATAAACTTAAGAAATTTAATACTGCTATGTGCAGTATTGTCAAAAAATGTCACCATTTTATTACATTTTAAATAGAGCATAATTTTTATCATTCATAGTTTGTATACAGTTTTTGATTCTCAACAAATTGCAAGCATTTAAAAACATTTAGGACATGAATCATAATTGCATCCCTAACACTTGAGTTTGGAAGATATTCCTGTACAGAAAAATTCTGACTCAGAGAATTGATATCCAAAAAATTTTGTTACATTAAGTAAAAAGAGAATGTACACAATATAAGAAAATTCAGAGAGATCCATTGCATAAAATTATATTCATACCAGAAAGTATGAAAGAGTGGAAGAATAAATAAGTTCTATAATCCAAAATACTCCCAGATAGTTACAAAAGAGGTCTGATTAGATGCCTTGAAGCAAAAAAATATATTACTTTGTTTAAGTACTATTTACAAGATTTTCCATGGTCTTTATATGACTATAAAAAAAGATAGCATGTCATGGAAAATCCAAGCAGTTCAACTATCAAAGAAAATTTGCTAACAACATACCATATAAAGGATTAATATTTATTAAGAGATGTATAAACACTCATGGTGCAAGTTGAACTTAAGTCAATTCTTGGAGATGAAACTGTCCCATGCTAGGCTGCTGCTTCACTCTCCAAGAACACAGGACAAAATAGGAAGGAATTCGGTGTCTCACTGTTTCAGTAGGGTCTGCCCACCCCCCATTCAAGCTCCCATTAACCCAGAGACACACCTCTAAGCCATGCCAGTTCAAAACTGAATCCTACTACATTTCCCCCTTTTGTCTAACTAAGAAAGTTCTAAAATAAGTATAAGACTATATACAATATAATTCATTTTAAGGTAATATCTGTGGGAGGGAAAGGCAAAACATAAGCAAGGTCAAACTACAACTGAAATAAAACAAATATAAGGCACATTCTACATGTGTAGAGTATTGGAAATCAGCAAGGTACAAGAATTACTTCAAAGCTGTTTATCTTTAATAATACCAATCCATCACCTGAATGCCCTTTGTTTGGAGATAAGATAGTAATAACCTTAACTGTCTAGTTTCAACCCCATCAATACCTGAGAAAGAAAATATATTACATAAGAGTTGGAAGCACAATAGAGTAGTTTCAAGACTTAGGAGAAGAAAGTGACAGTCAGCTACCTGGACAATCACCCATGGCTTTTCTGAACAGTTGGAACATCCACCATTCTGGCTACAGGCCTCTGATAGATGTCTTCAGAAGCAGGGTGTTTTTGGAGAAATCATTTTATTCTGTCCAGAGAAGTTTCCACAATCTCTACTCTTCATCCTACTCATCCAAACTGAACAGCATTCATACTGACAGCAGTCAAGGTAAGGGCAGTTTTGCCCCACAGACCAAGGAAGAAAAACTCCTATTGTAGTGTCCTTGATGCTCAACAACATTGTGAAAAAGAAAATAATGATGCCAGAAGTTTTCCTGTCTCTCATGGCTGAATTTTGAATAACAAAAAGTTAAATGACATATTTTCTATGTCTATAAAGTTGTTGAAGACTTCTGTCTATCTAATATATTTTAGCATATACCTGGGAAATCTAAATAACATGATTACTACATGGCAAACCTAAGTAACATTGATCTGCAGTTCTTATTATTCTAGAAGCAGAAGCTTACACTGTAAAATTAGTCAATCTATGAATAGGTGTACAGTCTCTGAATGATGACTTCCAGTAAGGCTATCATATAAACATTAGCCAGAGGTACCATGCAAAATGACAACAGTATCCTAAATATGTAGGATATACAAAAATAACTGAACAGAGGTATACAAAACATCATACATATAGTGACTAATATAATTATGTATTATGACTAGTATAATTAAACAGAAGTAGAAATTTTATAATGGAAATGACAATAATACACTAAATATTCATCAATGTGCAAATATTTTAAAAAGTTAGAAGTATGTGCAAAATATGGCAATTACAGATTCAATTTTGTATTAATATACAAATTACCTCAGACAAATAAAACAATTTCAGATTTAAATTTGTATCAATATACAAATTATCTCAATCAAACATATAAAATGATTTACATTTGAATCAATATGCAAGCATCTATACCAGTGCAAATTGTCTTTGGCTCATATTTGTCTAATAATTGTTTACTGATAGGTACAACAATCTACCTATGTCTGTACTATCTATTCTCCTTTCTCTTTTTTAAAAGAAATACCCAAGTCTATATTATTGTTCTACCCTCAACCCATTTTAACTTATAACTACTCTATCACAATGATAATTATTCATAGTTCTCAGAGGACAAAATGTATTGGAAGAGAAGAGGGGTGTAGTTTCTCATAAGGTTGCTTCCTGCTGACTTTTGAGTGATGGCATCTCTTTGGGATCCTGTAAAATCTAAGACAGTAACTATATCCTAATGGACTGACTATAAACATCTATAACCATTCTCTGAGTACTGGGTAAATCCATCTGAAATTCTTGTTAAAGATGTGACATGAGGGATAATCATAAAAATTATCTTGCAATCATCATAAATAGTATATATTTTAAAAGCAATCATTGAGTGATATACACCAGGATCTTCCTTTCTCTGTCTTTCTCCCTCTTTTTTTTAGCAACAGATAGAGTTGTTGTGGTAGGGGCCCCATTTTCTTTCCAGATGCGTTGGAGAGTGCTGGTAAAAGAAACTGTTGTTTACAACAGAGAACCTAAATATTATTAATATCAAATGAAGACTTTATGTCTTTTGCATCTTCAGGAGAAACTTGTATGCAGAAACTTTAAGATTAGAAAGACAAAATACACACAGAAATGGGATTAATGATAAAAATACAATAATATTCATCCCTATATATTCTGACTGTCTTCTTTCTCACACCAGGTAGCTTTTCTGGTATGAGACAGAATCTCACAAGTTTACCAATATGCTTGAGTTTAGAGAGGGAGAAAACCACTTAATCTAACTCAAAATCCAGTTTTACTTATAATCATTTAAACTGGAAATACATTTTATAAGAGCCATATGGATGTAAAACTGTGAGAATTGAGAAATTACCTAATAGTGATATTGGTACCAATTGTCCTTATATTCCTTTGTTTGTAATCTTTTTGTAAGTGATTTCCACTCAGCTTTAGGTGTATAAGCATCCAGCATTCTTTTAATGTCTTAAAGATGGTTGTATTTATTCTTCTGTAAAGACAAAAGTGAGACTCTTCCCCATCCTTGTTTATGAGTTTTTCTTACCATGTATCCAATTGTCATCTCAGTGGATGAGCCATTACTATTCCTCCTCAGGAGGGGTCTCCTTTTTGAATTGGATCTTTATTTATTTCATTGGTACGCATATCTTTTCTTCTCCTGTGGAAACAAAAGCAAAATTCCTACCACAGTGAAGCATACATTTCAGCTTCTATTTTGAATTCAGTACATTCTTGAAGTAGATAGGTTGGTTCATTCAGAAGTTCTTTTTATTAACCAATGTCTCTCTAAAGCTCTTGTTCCTTTCTTATCAGCAATAAGAAAACTAAAGGTCAGTAAAGCATATGCAATCTCTCCCTGAATTTTTTATTCCTCCTTTCTATTTATGAATCACTGCTTTTATGGGGCAGTGAGGTTTCTACACAACTGTTTGTCCTATGGAATTGTGTGGTATCCCTGTAACGTGCATTATATTATAATTTTAAAACATCTGTTTCATTTTCTGAGAAACATGCTGGATAATTGTCAGTCTTAACTTGAACAGGAATTCCCATTATGACCATAACTTCCAAAAGGTGAGTAAATACAGCATCAGCATTTTGAAACTCAAGGCAGTTGCCTACTGTATTCCAGAGTAACTGTTGAAGGTATGATGTACATATTTCATCTTTCCAAAATCTAAAAACTGAAACACAACCATATGCCAAATCTCATTTCTCTCTGTATCTTTAGAATTACTTTCAGAAGGTAAAGATGATTGGTTATAGAAGGAACAAGTTGTACAATTCTGTAGAATTTCCTTGGCCTAATGCTAAGTGATGGTAAAGTCTTTTTTTTTAATCCTTTGCTATTAACATGATGTCTTTTATGAAATTCTAAGGCCTCCAGCATGTTTCCTATTAATAACTGGTCAATTTTACCATTACCCTGTGCCAGAGGGCTAGGAAGACCAATTGGAAATTTGATATGTGTTACATATATTGGATTAAATCTATTTTTAATGATATCCTGTAATTGTATAAATAGTGAGGTTAATTCTGATTATCAGTAATGAAATCAGCAGTTTCAACATATAAAACAAGTTCTGCATACTGAGAGTTAGTTACTATATTAAGAGGTTCTGCAAAATCCAATAATACCATAATAATAGCATATAGTTCTGACTTCTAATTATAAGTTCAGAATTATAAGGGCTTTGAACCATTTTACTTAAATTTCCTAATTTGTAACCAGCTTTTTCTGATTTGTTTGCATCAGTATAAAATGTAGGAGCTCCAGAAATGGGTTTATCCTTTACCAAAAGGTGAAAGATCTAGTTAGTTTCCTTTATAAATTTATAAATTAGATTATTTTCCATCAAGGATACTTGGTATTAATATCTCCTTCAAAATTACTACAGGCTTTTTGCCAAGGTTTAATGCCCATAATCGATCAATTTCTTCATTAGTCTAAGATATACCAATTTCTGATGGGTTCTTTCCAGTCAACTGGTGAAGTCTAAATTTTCCTTTAAAAATCAGATAAGAAATCTTTTCAATATATGTTTTCAACTTTTTGGTCAGCCTATGGGGCAAAAATATTTGTTCTATTAGAATATTTTCTCTTTGCATTATAACTCCTGTAGAAAAATGCTTAGAAGGGTAAGAATTAAAATGCAAAATGCATCAAAATAATCAGAATGCAGGAGTTCTGGATCCATACAATTTATTTATACTACTTATAGGTTTTTTTCCACCAAAGCTAATTCTCTCTCAGATTTATTAGAAAATTTTCTGGGACTATTTATGTTCTTATCACCATCTAAGGTTTTGAATAAATTAACTAGTTCATGGTGTTTAATACCAATAATATCTTATATGAGCAATATCTCCTAGTAATTTTTGGAATTTGATAAGAGTCCTCAATCTATCTTTCCTACCTTATGCTTTTTGGGGACTAATTTTCTGTAATTCTATTTTATAACCTAAATAATTGATAAAATCTCCTCTTTACATTTTTTTTCAGGGGCAATTTGTAGTTTTCCAATCAGGCAATATTTTTTCATTTTTTTAAACATTCATATAATGGTAAGTGATAGATTGTGAGAATTGTTGGCATATCACTTATAGTGGCTATTGTACAAATATTGTATGTTGGCATAAGGTAGGACTATTTACTATTCTTTGTGGAAGTACTTTCCATTGGTATCTTTTTTAGCCAGACATGAATTATTAAATATGGACATTGTGAAGGTGAATTTGATTGTCCTGTTTTTGTAGAGGTAAGAAAAAAAAACAGCTTTTCAAATCAATAACTATAAACCCTTAGGTAACAGAAAAAGTAGGGGAATACCAGATTGTAAAGAGCCCATGGGATGAATCATCTTATTAATTGCTCTTAGATTTGTTACCATTCTCCACTTTTCAGATTTCTTCTTGACAACAAACACAGAGGAATTTCATGTACTAGTTGATTCTTCAATATAGTGATCTTGTAAATGCTCCTGTACCAACTCTTTAAGGGTCTGCAGTTTCTGCTTTCCAAGGGCCATTGCTGAACAAAAATAAGCTTTTTTGTCAACTATTTCAAAGTTAGTACTGTGAATGTCTCTATGGATTCAACTGCTATGCCTTTACACAACCTGAGTGACTCATGGTTGTTTTGCATAGCACCTAAAATATTGTTCTCAGAAAAATAATTGAGTGGGTGTTGATACCTGTGCCAAGAAGGATTTTAATTTCTGTATTTTATTGTTGTAGAAGGTCATGACCCCGTAAATGCACTGCTATCTTGGCCATATATGGCTTTAACCTTTTCTTTTCTGTCCTTCAGGTCCTACGTATTCAAGCCATTTTATACCCTGTTTCCTCTGAACTGTTGTTCTAATATCTGGAAATTGAACATTTATCTCCTTTAGAGACCATCTTGGATGCCATGATTGTGAGATTTTGATTGAAATGTAATCTCCCATGTTTATTAAACCTTGGATATAATATTATCTATTCATATTTTCATTTTTGGTCTTGGTTAATTTATGGAAGTCTGGAAGAATATTTATTTTGCCATTATACTTGGAACTGCCAATTTCTCCCTTAAAGATGCTGTATGGTCCTTTTTTAGGCATTGGATTTCTTACTTATCCTGAGAAAACTGTTGCTCTACTGTGACTGGATATGATTGAACCTTCCTTGGCTTTAAGATCTGATATTTGGGGACTTCCCAGAAGAAGCCCTGAGGGGCATTTCCCTATGTTAAAGGGTTGCCTTGTTTGTCTATTATGGGCCTACATTCATTTGTCCAATGTTGGTTTTTGCCACATCTCCTGCATAACCTTCTGTTTGAATCATTTCTAGGATGGACATTATTCCCAGAAGTGCCTTGCAAACAATTCCTTTTTATATCATCTGGTTTACAACAATTAAAATAAATGATGTCTTGATATCTTACCCTAACATTGACAATGGTTTGGCCTAAACAGTTCTCTTCATTGTTCTTTGGGTGCAGATCTGATTTCTAGTGGCATAAGCATTCCTCTACATTCCAGATTAGCATAGTCAAAAGCCAAAAAATGTATTAATTTCTTCCTAACTTCTGAATTAAATACTGCTCTACATACAGCTTGGTTAGCCTCAGCAGATAGTCAGTATAAGATTCTTTTAAACCTTGTCTGCCCTTGGAATATGACTCAATATTTTTGTGTTGGGGCTAGAATATTTTCACAAGCATTTAATGCAACAGTACAGCACAGCAACACAACAATGTATGTTCATTGTATGTAGTTTGAACCTTCAAATCAGCAAATGAACCTTCACCAAGAATTTTGTCTTGAGAAATGCAAAAAACCCCTAACTTTCTCCTAAAGGTCCCTGGCTCTAACCTTTTCCCTAAGCCAATTTCTCCATAGCAAATGTTGGTGATAGCTGCATCCAATCATTAGAAGTTATTGTATTTTTTTGTTGACCATGCATTTAAAATTTGTTTTACATATGTGCAGTGAATTCCATGGAGTAATATGACTTCTTTAATAGCCTTTATTTCTCTCATATGGAATGCCTTTTAATTATACTCCACACATTCTGAAGGCTCCTCATATGTGTTCTTCATCTGAACTATAGCTGGAAACAATACTGGCGGAGAAAAGGATATCCCTTTCATGGTCACCACATTAGGCATAACATCTTCATTACCATAATATCTCAAAATGGAAGATTGTCCTGAATTATTCTGGGCAGATTGTGTTTTCAAATCCTTCTCCAGTATTGTAACATGATCCTCTCATTTCTGAACATTGGAGACCATTATTTTTTATAGGGTCTGATTTTCTTGAAAAGCCAGTTATTCTAGTGACCACATAGAATCAACAATTTTCTTATTTTCATCATTAATGTGATTAAGATTTTTTCTCTCATCATTAACAAAGTTTGCAGTGCTTTTGTACATTCTTAATATGTATGTCAGAGGAGAAAGTTCTATCTGAATGTTTGTTGCAAATAATTTCCAGAAAATTAACTTTGCCTGGCAATGTATTGGTTTTAATTTTTATATTACACACTTTAGAGTGAAATTGCTCATTCCTAAACTTTAAATCATCCATCAAGTGCTCATTTCTAGATTTCAAATTGTCTAACATGCTAATTATCATCTCATATTTAGAATGGGTATCAGTCCATATTTTTTTGAAATGTAAAATATAGAATCAACCCAAAAAGTAACAAGACTGAGGGACTGAAACACTCAAAAATATATTCATGCAAGAAATTCTCAATTATATTAGTAAAAAACTTTGTGAAATCTTGAGAAGTGGAATTGTCAGTCATTGTGGGGATAAAAGTCCTAAGTATGTAATTATCTCAAACCAGATGTAATGGCAATATTTGGCCAGCAGGTGTCACAGTCATAATGAATGTTTCTCTGGTGCACAGTGGAGTAGGCAGGGCCAGGTGGGTTTCAATAATATGGCCATAAAACAAACCATATTAGTCAAAATCTGGCCCTAGGGCACTAGCAACCAGGCACACAGCTAAAGTGGTGGCCCAACATATTCTTTCACAGCCTAAGGGTTAACTCAGGTACTAAACCCACATGGACACCAGATACTGTTGAAAATTTACTAGCAAGGTATCATATAAAAGATTAATATTTAATAAAACATGTATAAACACTCACACGACAAATGGAACCTTAAGACAATTTTTGCAGATAGAACCGTTCCATACTGGGCTGCTCTCTGAGAATGTAAGAACAAAAGAGGAAGAAGGTGAGTATCTCATTGCCCCAGTTGTGTCTGGTCATGTTCCATTCAGGCTCCTGACACTCCTGAGACACACCTCCAAGCTTTGCCAGCTAACACCATATCCCACTACAGTTCAACCATCACACACACACACACGCACACACACACACACACACACACACACACCAAAAAAAAAAATACCATAGGAAGTGGTTTTTGTTATTCTCAAGTTTATTAAAAAAAGTATATACACAATAGAAGAAAAAATTAAAACTAACAAAATAAACAATGTAACACTTAAATAGAGGAACATTTAAGTAAGAGTATTGTTAAAATGTATTTAATTCTCTACTAGATATAAATTATTTATTTTCACCATGATGACAATTCAGGTACAAAAAATAAAAATAAATAAACCAAAAAGTGATTGAAAATATTCAAACTACTGTTTAAATTAAATGATACAATATATGTTATAATACATATTACTTGCATGTAATGCTAACACCTGAAAATATTCTAAATGTAGCAAACAGTTCAGCATTTTCTTGTTGAAACTGACATATTTCTAACTATTCAAAACATGATTAAGGAAAAAACACCAAATCAACTAGTAAATTCACTTGCTCTAAATGCTTAGCAACATGATTAGATAAAAAAATTACTTTTCATTTTTATAGTTATACATTATTGCATTTTTGTTTAATTTTGTGCAGTGTGTTTTACATGTACTATAGTGTACATTGAAGATCTGAGAACAACTTAAGGGAACTAAATAGTTACATACACCATGAAGAGCAAAGTGATTAAACTCTGTCAGGCTAGCCCAACAAGTATCTACTGACTGAACCATCTCACTGGGCCAAGAATTTCTTCACTTGGTAGAAAAATCTAACCAACCAAGGAAGTAAAGGATTTGCATATTAAAACTTTGCTTCTTTTTGACTCAAGTCTATATATCTAGTAAAGGGCTGCGATTGTTCTTCTGAGTTCATCAGGCCTAGAAATGCCCAGAGGCCTTAAACAAGAGCAATGACTCATTACAATGAACACAATAATTATTTTTATTTTTTTATTTTGTTTTCAAGAGGCATTTGCAAGGACACAGGGTGAAATTAAGAGAAAGGAAGATGAGTGGAGTGGGAATGAATAAGTCAAATCCATTGATAATTAATAAAAAGGTTTTTTTATAATTTTAAGATATAGGAGAAAGAAAGAAAACAAAGAACCTTCCAAAATGCAGAAAGAATTCCCATGTTAATGGATCGGTAGGATTAATATAGAGAAAATTACCATCCTACCAAAAGCAATAAACACATTCAATGCAACTCCAATAAATATTCCAGCACAGTTCTTTATAAAGACTAAAAGGCAAAAAAAAATTCATAAGGAGACACATTAAAAATAAAAAAAAATAAAATAATTCTAAATAATAAAAGAGCTACTAGATGTGTAATCATTTCAGAATACAAATTGTATCAAAAAGTTATAGTAAGAAAAACAGAATGAGATTGTTCCCAAAACTTACATGTTGATCAATAATATTGAAATAAAGCCCAGTTAAAAGTCCATATACCCATCAACACCTAAATTTTTACAAAAAGCCAGGTAATTGATTTTCTTGACTGGGTAAATGAGACAGTTGAGCAGAGTGGTCTCTAGCCCCACCAGAGAGATGGCTATTAAACAATTAGCGTAGAAGGGGCTTAATACCCATACCTACAATGCTGTAACTGCTGCTTGCAATGAGGAGATGCATAAATGTGTCCATAGATTCATCCATGTGTCCAATTGCAGCACTCACTGGCAATTCTAGTCACTTACTCAGAGACAAAACCTAAGAACAAATACCAAAATGTAAGAAAGTTTTTTCACTGGGCTAAAGACTTCCATTCCCAGCCTGTGGCAACTCCAGTTCCTTTAAACTTCAAAAGGGGCCCTCTTCAGCCTGCCCATATAAGAATAATTCACCAATTCAAAGCTTTTCTAGGCATTGCCAATTTTTCCACATTCACCTGTGATGACTATTTTATTTGATGTACATCCAGTTAGGGGACAGGTGAACATGAAAGTAGATGCCACTGTTTCAACTGAAACTAAAGTGCTCTATTTTTCACTGTTGTGCCCTGATTGTGAGACCCCTGAAGATACCACCAGAGATGTAAACTTTCTGAAACGCAAAAACAAGAATTTCTTGTGACAAGGATCTTGTCTAGCACACAGGCATGGAAGTGGCCAAGGGAGTACCAGCACTCTGCAAGCTGGATTTTAAGAGCAAAACACACAAGGTTATACATCAATTAGAGGTTTTAGTAGGGCCACAATTCTGATTAACTCATTGTGGGGGACATCTTCCAGAATTCCTCTGTTATTTTAGCCAGCTGTTTGTCAAACCATCCTGCATGAAGCTGCTGCAATCTGTATACCAGGTAGCTTCTGCAGTAGGCAGTGGGATATCTTGCAAGTCTGGCCCAATGCTGTGTGACAGGGACAAGATCTTGGAGCAGTTGTACAGAGGTGCCTTCAAATCTTGATCATGCAGTAGAGTAGCAGGATTCAGAGCTGAGGGCACCTGGAAAGTCATTCTGACAGGGTTAAGGGACATCATCTGGTACTGAGTCATTCTTGAGTCATTCTGGTATTGCACAGCCACCAATTGGGGGCTGCTTGAGAACGCCTTCAAGTATGTGGGAGGTGATTATGATGAGAGTCTGTTCTGAGGTCAGCATGTCAGCATCATTAACCACCTATGCCATGGTCACTATTATGTGGAGGCAAGATGACCATCCAGCTGCCAGTGTTTGGTTAGGACTCCTTTGGCTATCCTATAGCTCTCATCTATGTATAAGTGAAATGGCTTGGTCACATCTGGCAGACCCAGTGCTGGGGATGAAAGTAGACTCTGCTTGAGCTTGTCAAAGGCTAGCTGGTGGTCCTCAGTCCCGATAAAGTTTGCTCTTCTTTGGTGGCCTCATATAAAGGTTTGGCCAATTCTGCAAACCCTGAGATCCACAGATGACAGAACCCTGCTGAGCCCAGAAACTTTCTCACTTGCCTGGCAGTAGTAGGTGTGGGAATCTAAAGTACTATCTCTTTTCTTGCATCTGAGTGCCACTTCTGCCTTTTCTTCAGGATGTATCCCAGGTATGTTACCTGTTGCTTGCAGATTTGGGCCAAAGTCTGCAATAGCAAGTTTCTTGATCTATGGCTGCATTCAGTAGGTCATTAACATACAGACAAATTTCTGGGTTCTGTTTAGTGGCCATCAGCACATCAGACAGCTGATTCTCAAGTTGTTTTCCTTTGATTTCATTTTCTCTGCACTCTCTCATATTCTTTCTGAGCCACTTTCACTAATGTTACATCGTGATCCATTCTCTGCCCTATGCTACAGACCCTACTCAGATTTGCAGGCCATCTTGTGGCTGCATTGGGGTCCCCTAAAGAGACTGGCTACAGATTTCAAGGGGGGCTCAACTTACCTTCAGCCATATTACAATCCCACCCTGGGCAGATTAGGAGAGAGGCTACATCTGCAAAAGTGTGATTGGCTGTGCATTCTTCTGTGGCACTGCTGTGAACCAGTTTTTGAGTCTCAGTCTGCATCTGCTCTCTCTCCTCTGCCATGAAGGGTAACTGTAAAAGCTGTGTACAATCATTCTACATGGGGATGGCTGCACAAGGATTGGAGATGTAAGGAAGTGGGGGAGAGACCTCATCCTCTGTGCTGCCTCATTGAAGGGCCCCCAACCTAAGAGCCAACTACGTCTTTGAGGGTGAATCTCTTGCTGTAGTTGCCAGAATCTTAACCTGTCAGGACAAGAATAATTTAATACAAGGAGGTGGATTCTCTGCTAAATCTCTTCATACTACCAGGTAGGGGACTTGATCAGTGCATCCTATTCGAAGTCTGAAGACCACTTTCTCCACTGCCTCTATGAGAGCCAAATTAAAGATTCCTCCTGGAGGCCAGCCTACATATAATGCTGACCATTCTGACCTGCGAAGAATGGCAAATTTACACTTTTTAAATCATAACAGAAAACTTATTAGCACATGCATTAACCTCTTGATAATGGTTTAAGACTAAGTACCAGCAGTGAAGAAACTCCCTGCTTCCTGGAACTCATTACAAGCAAAACCACACATACAAAGAAACACAGACATCACAAAAGACCAAGGGCACTAGTATCTGACAATGAGTTAAAAAAGATAAGTCCAAAGAAAAAGAAAAATAATTGTCTGTCCCATGGCGTTCTCTACAGATATGGAGCACTCTGTACCCTAAAGATATGTTCCCACACTATTGCAGGCCCATGTGGGCTAGGAAGTTCAAGTTTGTTGCTTTTTTCCTTCCTAACCAAACATTACAGAACCACCACGAAACATCCGCTATAATCTCCTCTGAGTCCTCTGATCAGTCACTGAGCAATGTAAACTTCCACAGTAAAGTTGGCTCTGCAGAAGCCCTGGTAGCCTGAGTCCTCCTGGCTGCTGAACCACTCCTCTACTTTGCAGCCCTGTACAGCTGCTTCTAGCTCAGCGCACTTGCCTAGCAGGTGGGAATTTCAAGTTTGCTGCCTTCTTCCCACCTGACTAAATATTGCAGAACCTGGGAACATCCACTATGTCCCCTTGATTTCTTCTCTGGGCAATTTAGCTCTGCCACAGCCCCACATTGCCCGCTCCAAATGGTTCATTCCTGGCACTTTGCTCAAGCCTTCCTGACATGTCGGCCACCTTCCACAAATCATACCAGCATGTACCAGCCTACTCACTGTCACTGCTGTTGCCACTTGTAGGCAGCCCCTTGTCTCTAGCCTGGTGAGATTGGCCCCTCCAATACCATGTGTCTCACGCTACTTGCCTGCACTCACCTCGTGGCCCTGCCACATGGCCCCACCACTTGCCTTGCTGCCTCCCCCATTCCCCTTCACTTACCACCACTCCCTGGTCCAGAGTCCCTGAAAGCACCATATGTTATGCCCACATTGTAAAAATTTTCACAATCACCAGGGAGGCTGGACACACTGTAACATGGGGCATAAGAATTTTATTGTTACATACAGGTTACAAACAGGTTCCCATGAACCTGGGCTGGTAGCCTGGTTCTGGTGCAGAGAAAAGGCTAAGGACTCCAAGCCCTGATGGGTGGAGGTCTTTATAACAAGACATATGTAAGCAAGATGTAACACACTTTGGCATTCCTGGATTGGAAAAAGGGGTAAGGTACAGTGGTGATTGGTTGAGTTCTCTGGTGCAAATCCAAGTTTTGAATCCATTGGCTCCTGCAGAGTTCACTTGCAGACCTGGATCCTGCTCCCAGGTATCAACATGCTAATAAATCCAGGTCCTTACACTTCATGTTGCAGAAGCTCTGGTCAATGTTTATAAAGACATTACCTTGGAACATTATATAAATGAGCTATTGCTGGCACTTCCTGATTCAGCCTATTTGCAACATTATGGTAAGTTATTCATGATTTGGTCTCATTAAGTTTGACAGCAACTTCAAATAAGATTCCGTTAGTTTCCCCCTTTTCCATTTGAGATTTGTTATTATCAAGGATATTTGTCCTTTATTATATAAGGTAGATATAAAGGATAAGTATTCATTAACAAAATTACAATTATGTTGGACTGTAAACTGTCTTTAACCCTTTTTGCCTACAACAGAATAAAACATGAGGAATTTGTTGTCACTTTCTGAGGGTCCCATGTATGTCTCACAGAGGGTAGAGCTTACTATTGAAGCGAGGGATGTATTACAGAAAATGCTTACCATGTTATTTATACCTTTGCAGTGCAGTAAGCCTGACCTGCCCTTGCTAACAATTATACACTTAATAAATAAGGAAAATGTAAGGATGCTTTGGTAATCTGGCCCCTTACTGTGGGTTTATCAGGCTCATTCTGATTTGATTAAGTGACCTCCAAATTTGATCAAACATTGCACATGGGACTTAAGACACAGATGTTAGCTCAAAAAACATGTGAGCAAGAGCCAGATAAACTTATTCTTCCACTTTGTTTACAGAATACTCAGGCATTATATCTTGATTCCATTTTCTTCCAGGAGATGGTCGATAGATATACTGGCATGATTGATAATCAGTTGCCAAAAAGTAAAGTTCTGTCTGAGCTCTCATTTCCTTTGATTGACATCCTAACTCATTTAGTTCCTTCCTCTTTTCTCATTACACATGCAACCCTAGCTTTCTCAGATACAAATAAAACAAATTATAGCATTCTTATTCTGATTTTAAATCCTGGTTCTGTACAACTTGGAGAGTTATTAGTCCTTTCTAAAGTTTTAGTAGAGTGTAAAAATACTAATAATTTTTATTAATTAATATTAATAAATATTAATATTTTCCCAGTCAATATGCAGTCCAAGCTGTTTAAATATTGTTCCTTCCTAGAATGAAGGATACCCTTAAGCTTATAGCTAATAACACGCTTCTAATATAAGACATATAAAACCAAAGAACAGAAACTTGATACTTATATTAGATTCCATTCTAAGTTACCAGGGATACAGACTAAGAAAAAAAAGAAGTGACTAACACCATTATACTGACAGCTACAGATGACTTGCTAGAGCAGGATACAGCATTGCACCAACAGTTTCATCCATTCTCTCAAAAGTTATATAAATTGTTCCCAGAGATGCAAATTTCTCAATGTAAACACCTATCTGGAAACTTGCCACTTTTGTACTGCTAGCTCCCTTAGTGTCCCTACGAAGGGAAGGAATTAACCCACAAGGCTTGATACCTAATGCAATATGTCAGATGGATGTGACACATTATGCTTTACTTAGTAATTTGAGATATGCAATGTAATGTTGATACCTGTTCTGAGATGTTTTATGTGCTGGAATTGTTTGAAGAAAAAACTTTTAATGTTATAAAGGGCCAGCCCTGCTAACCATGGGAGTACTATGGGCCATTAAAATGGATAACGGTCCTGATTATATCTCACAACAGCTCAGTGAAACTATCTCACAAAATAGGCATCTCTTACAACTCTCAGGGGCAAACCACTGTGGAGAGAGTAGTAGTATCCTTAAGTAGCTCTTGTCAAAAATATTATCAACAGAAACTAATAGAGATCTTAACCTGTCTCCACTGTAAGTTCTTTTATACATTAGTTTTCTCAGCTTTGATAAAGCTGGATTGAGTTCAACATATGAACACTGGGCCTATTTGCCTAAGTATACACCATTGCTACTGGTCAGATAGAGTGATCCCATTTCACTCCAATGGCAGTCAACTGCCTCCATGTGACCTGAAGTTAAAAGTATGCTTATGTTTTTCCCAAGGTGCTTCAGTACCAATATGAGTAATTTCAGACATGTTCATCAAAAAACAAATCAAAAAAAAACCTCTGGCCATAAAGGAAATCCTAGATGGGGTATGTATTTTCTTCTGCTGTACTAATTTCTCCCCATTTTGGCTGAAGATTTATGTTAACTTTTACCATTGAACTCTATTCTTTTACCTGTGGCTGCTGATTCTCCTGCATTCCAGAGTTTATTTACTACTAATGTAAGCTTGGGACTGCCTGTTATGGACCTGATAACTATAACACAAAGAGTAAAAAACATGTGCACCACAGAAGAAATACTTGGTTTTACTCTAAAACACTCTTCTAATAATCCCTTGTAAATTTATATAAGAAAACCATAGATTTTTATGGGACCTCAACCTATGGAACTACATTGGATTTGGAAGTATTTCCCCCTATTTTCTATATTAAAAATTTATTAGAGCACTCTAAGATAGTTCATCCTTCATTAGCTCAATGTGCTAATGTGTTCAGTTTTTCTACATTGGTGAGTCTTGTAATTTGTTGAGAGCATTGTTAACCGTCTCTATTTTTTAGATCATTTCAAGGTTTTTCAGTACAACCTGATAAAAGTTATTATGCTCAATTTTGAAATTAAAAATTATAATTATGCTTTGAAGGTACACTGTAATAGGTGTATCAAAAGTTGCCCCATATTACAGCAGAGACCCTTTAAAATCTAAGTGCAATTTATTAAGGTCAGACAGGACTTATGAAGCCCATCCAAATGTCATAATATGTGCCCCTGAGGGGTAGAAATTTGTATAAATGTACTTACTTCAGTGCAAACCAAGTTTAGATTGAAAAAAGGAAAAGAACAAGCAATTCACAAGATCAGTTGCAGGGCCACCCCAGTATGTGTCCATCCATCAACTTTCTTCTTGGTAACTAAAGCCTCTACTGTAAATAATGTTCTTAACTTGAGCTTAACTTGTTAAAATAATGCTTTAACAAAAGTTAAAACAGGCTACTTTGACTGAGTTAAATTTCAGGTTTTCAGAAACTTGCACAAACAAAGCAGAAAGCTCATAGTAGGGGCATCTATGGTAGGTGATTAACCAAAGAAGCTACCTGAGGACAATTTGATTAACAACAGAATGGCCCAAGACTATCAGAAGAGGCCATCTAATTTACAGTCAAATGGTCCACCCAAGGATGTTACCACCCCAGAATAGACCACTTAGTGGCAACTGATTAACAACAAAATAGCAAAATAGCCTGACAGAGTGTCATCATCCCAGGGGAAGTCAATAAGAAGTATGGCAAACAATTGACTAAGATTAAAAAAAAAAATCCTAAATAACCCGTTTCCTAGTTTACCCGTAGCAAATCTTGCCTATAAATACTCATGTAATATGAAAACCTGGAACTCTCCCCGTGCCCTCCTGCTGAAGGAGAGTTTCCTGCTGGGCTGGAGTCACACCTCAAAATAAACCTTGCTTTTGTACCCAAGTTTCAGTCCCTGGTGGTCTCTCTGTTGGGTGGGAGTCTGGGCTTAACAAACTGTTCCTGAGAATTTTGCTTTCTAACAGCTTGGTGCCAAAAATATTCAGAAAAAGCTCTATTGATGAGAGAACCAGCTAACTACAATTTGGGTCCCTAGTGTTAATGTTACTCACTATTATGCTATTACCATTGTGGCTCAGACCCAAATGACAACAATAATTAGAGAGAAAAGGGATTTTGAATTACAACTGTCATTATTACTGCAATACTGCTAGCCTTGGGAAGAGCACTAGCTGGAGTGGTCTCATTAACTCAAACTGCTGTCACAGCTGAGACTTTAAATCAGATAGTAGCTCAGTCAGCTGAGGCATTACATGCCCAAGAATCCCAACATCGCCAACAGACCTAATGGCTGAAGAAGTAGCATTGGTGAGGGATATACCATTATTAGTTTTCAATCCTAGATACAAGGCAATTTGCCTCACCCTTTATAGGGTCTCTAATATTTAACTGGACAGGAACCAATTGGTGCAGTATATAAAAGGGACCTTGTCTGATAAATTTCTTAGTTATTCCATTTTGCTTTGAGAACAAATACATGAATTAAAAATCACCAGGATGTTATCCATGACTCTAAATAATGATTTCTGACTAATGAATAAATTAATCTGTGGAAGCTGTTTTAACTTCTCCTGGATCCTTCCTTACATATGTTTGTTGGGTGGGTGATGCTTTTAATTCTTTTCTTGTTTAAGTGTTTTCTACAGTGTGTTTGCCAGCAGAGAATATCTACCAAGGTGACCCTTCAGCTTTTAAATGCTCTTAGGAACCCAGAGCAAAGCCCTTCTAGAGAGGTCATTTATGTTTGGCACACTGAGATTCAAAAGGCTACTGTCAAACCTATCACTCAGACTGTTCTCTAGGTATGGTGCTACTAGAGGGCTGATTACCAGAGATAGGTAAGATCTTCTTGTTTGGCAGGCCAACTTAAGACAGGTCCAAATACTTAGCCCTTCTGAGATGAAGTAAACAAGGTCAGGGCAAAGCACCCTGGCTCCCACTGAGCATGTTCCATTAAATAATTCTTGGATATATGGGATGCAGAGGTCTTACAGGCTTCTAGGGACCTGGGTAACAGCCAGGCCTCAACCAGTTTAAACTGGTTATAACTGGTACATTAAAACTTCTGTTCATAGCACTTTGGCATAGCCATGAGGGTCCCTTGAGAGGACACTTTCTAGTAAGCCAACCAGGGGTTTGCCAGGGGGCCTTGGCAACAGAAGTTCTGATATGGTATGACCTGGATAACCATGCAGCTAGCTAAAGCAGCAGATGCCAGCAAAGCAAAGCCCTTCTCCCTTTCTGCATGAAAAGTATAAAACATTTTATCTCTTTCTTCATAAATTGAACTTGTTTATTTCAACTTGTTACTGGAGCCTGTGTCATGCTTTTTTGTCTACTTCCCTAAAGGAAACTACCGTGGCCCAAAGCATAGACAACCATATCATCCAGCTATACCACTATTGAGCATATACACCAAAGAGGCTTCATGCTATCACAGAAAAAAAGAATCATGAAAAACACAGGTAAATCGATGGAGCTAGAAGTAAAAATATCCTTAGTGATTCAACTCAGACCCAGAAAGATGAATATAGCGTTGATTTGATTATATGTGTATGTTAGCTGTTAAAACTTTGATAAGAAGGCTTTAGTCTGTATAGTTATAAAGTGTAGCTTAAAAATAACTAACTGTGGGCCAGGAATCTCTTTAAAAAGGGAGCTAGCATAGATAAATGTGAATTTACAGGAAGACTTGAACAGGAGGATTGATTGAGGAAGAAAGGGGAAGAATGGGGTAAATGAAGGATTATGGTGAGAGAGTTAAATTGTGAATGAATTGAGGGGTTATATAGGATCCACCACAGTAGAAGCTTTAAATTTATATATATATATATAAATTATATATATATATATATATATATATATATATATATAAAACAGAAATCTAAGTGGTATCACCAAATAACATGGGAAATAAATCTCCAAGTAGACATCTTTTGCTAAATGAAGTTTCTGCTGAGAGAAATAGGTTCTATCTAAATGAGTTGCTGACCAAGGGAAGGTACAAACAACCGAGGCTAGTGCCATGGCTATTTGCTGCTCTCTGAAAACATACGAAGAGGCCCTATTGCTCAAGACAATACCTAAATAGCTCATAGAACACAAAGTTGAGTTGGTGCCTACAGAGCCTTCAGCCCTATAAAATAGTGTTCAGGGTACCAGAAGGTACTATGGATGGTATGAAAAGAGAAAGTTAAACATAAACTGAGCTACAAACTCTTCACTCTATAATTATGACATACATGCAAGATAGCTGGTAGTATAGTTATGCAAAATTGTGGTAGTAACCAATTAAAATTTGATTACATTTAAGACCCACTCCATGAGTTGGAAACTATGTTCAACATTGGCCCAGTGGCTGAGAATTTAAGGCTAGATAGACCATTACTCAGGAGATAAGCAAATAATACTAAAGGGATTCTGCTAAAGAAATGAAAAAATAAAATAACTCTGTATGATCTTCTGTTTGACTCATATATCAGTACTTTTCTCAACCATAATCAGAGACATTTCCTCCTGTAGTATATTGAGACTTATAAGTAGATAATATGCAGGGCGTGAAAGTACTTGAAAGACTCAGTCCTAAATGAAATGTCTTCATAAATCTCTCTCCTCAGGACATAGGGAACTCTGCTGAAAAGTATTCAGAAAGACTCTTAAGAGCTACAAGATTTTAACATCAATATTCATGAGGGAAATTGGTCTGTAATTCTCCTTCTTTGTTGCATCTTTGAGTGGCTTGGGTATTAGGGTTAATGTAGCCTCATAAAAAGAGTTTGGCAATATTCCTTCAGTTTCTGCTCTTACTGGGGAGGTGATTAAGAGATAGGGAGAAGAGAGAATGACTAGGAGGGGTGGGAGGGGTGAAGGAGTTTGAACAAGGGGATACATGGATAAAAATATGACTTTATTCATAATAAAAAAATCTGAAAAAATTTGAAACTAAAACAAACAAACAAAAGAACTACAGAAATGTAAGACACCAAGGAAAAACAGCTTCTCGACAAACAGGACTCACACATATATGAATGCACAAAGACTGTGGCAGCATTCATAGGTATAATATATATATGGGATACCAAGTTTGAGAAGGGAGATAAGGGAGATTGTTTTAGGTCCCAATACCTAACCCAGGAGCTATTTCTAATTGATAGTCACTTGTAAATAATAAAAAGGGTCAATATAACATAAAACAAATGGTAATTGTAATTTTGGAGGCTTTATTTTATCATATGTATTCTGGGTATTCTTAAATTTACAAGTCTTTTCTTTAATTATTGTGGTCTTTAGTTTTGTGTTTTTATGAAATTTATCTCTGCCAATGTGTATGTCTCTCTCTGAATCTATACATGTTTCTTATACTTATTTTGGCTGTTTTACTTTCTGTTTGTTTTGTCTTATTCAAATGTGTTTGTTTAATTTTATCTTAATTATTATTATTAGTAGTAGTAGTTTTATTACTTTTGTTGGTATCACTATTACTTTTGCAGACACTTGCTTGTTTTCAAATAAGATAAAGCAAAAATGGGTGTGAATTTTGGGGAGTGGGGTGATGAGGAGGATCTGGGAGGACTTATAGAAGGGAACTGATAATCAGAATATTTTTTATGAAGAAAAGAATTTTCAATAAGAAAAGCAAAGTGAGATTAATAAACATGCTTATTACTGTAAAAATAATTCTTAATAATTAATATATAGATTGTAGTTCCAAGTCAATTTTAATACAACATAATGTTTTGATTAATTCTACTAAGTAATCCATACTTAGCATAGTAATTGAGATGTTTTATGTAAATCCCCTCTTGTGATTTGTGTGTTCTATTTCTTATATAGTATATATATCTGAAGTGTTAACATTAGCAGAAAATGACAATATTGTGTATATCCTGAAAAGGAATGTTGAAAAGTAGGGTTGTGGGAGAGATCACTCTTTTATCTCTTTCTCCAATAAATACATGTTTCATCCCTTCTTGAAAATATGCAGGGCGTGAAAGTACTTGAAAGACTCAGTCCTAAATGAAATGTCTTCATAAATCTCTCTCCTCAGGACATAGGGAACTCTGCTGAAAAGTATTCAGAAAGACTCTTAAGAGTCTTGGGCACATGTAGTGAGAGTGGGAAAAATAAAGGGAGACCTAGAATATGACAATAGTTTAATAGTGTGGAAGTAGTAAATCATACAAATATAATCCACATTTTGTAGACACCAGGCAGAGGCAGTTCCAGCAATACATGGAAGAGAGTATAATGAATTTTATCAGGGAGAATGAAGAGGTGAGGTTATATTAAAATTTATTGAAGATGTGATATAAGATGTTCTATTTAAACATGATAAGCAAATCTTTCTATTGTAGTGTGTTGTACTATAAAGCATGAATACAATTGTAGAATCATAAAAGAGTGGAATGGAAAAAGTCTTTACAAGAGAAACTTGTTTGATGTAGAATAAGTCCAGTATAATTTAAAATAAAAATTAAAAATATACAAAGAGGGCATCAATCTAAATTGAAGCATAGTAATAGAGACTGGTTGCTCTTATTTGCAGTTGTGACATTGTGTTGTTGCAAGTGTTTTGTTTTAGTCTTTTTTATTAACTTTTAAAGAGTTTGGAAGGTAAGTATGATACGGCATGCTGTACATGTTAGACTTGTAAGTGGGCATTGATTTAAAAAACAAACACATGCATACCCCCCACACAAAAAATTAGAAATGCAATTATTCATGCACTGACACACACACACACATACACACACATACTTTTATATAGGAAACAAACTATGTGCAAAATCAAATGAATGAAATTACAACAATTTTGAAGTTATAATATACTAATAAAAGATATGGTAATAAAATGCAGGTGGAAGCATTTATTAATAAAAGTGGGGGAATGCTGTGAATTCTATAATTTCTAGGTACTTGGAGATAGAGAAGAAGTAGTTCATATATACTTTTCTACTGAGCTAGAAAAATAGAGTAAGCAGATTAATTATTTCATTTATTTCAGATAAATAAAAATACTTGATTCAGATTTAATAATAAAAGTATTGAAAAACTTGTTAAATGGATGGAAATATTATATGTTACTTAGTTAGATTTCTTAAACTTTTGTCCATAGAAATCTCGAAGAAAAATGAATAAAGACATAGATTAAGAAAATTCATGAACACATGGGCACAAATTAAAATCAGGATGATTGAGATAAATTACAAAGTGGTAGAAGGAATCCATGTATGTAGAAAAAAAAAAGACTATGTTGTGAATAAAAGGATCTGAATAAAAAACTGAGAAAGTAAAACTTTGATTGGCTAAACAGATCCTTTTCGACATTTACAAAATAACACCCCTCAAATAATAAATCATTTTCTATGTAATTTTAAGCTGGCCTGAGATATTGGACTCAAAAGGATCCATTTGGTTTGGAAGCAAGATAACAATAACAACTGTTACCACAAATGTTCCCATGGCGGCCAACACCTGATAGAAAGAAAAAGAATAGTAAATAGGGTTTTGCATCTGTAGTTCTCCTAAGGATACCAGAGTACTTGAAATTTAATTTTACATTGGTTTCATTGGGAAATCCCATAAAAAAGTATTCTTTTTTTCTCACCCATCTTGTGAAAATCTTTCAAGATAAGGTGAGAGTCAAGAATATCAGGGACAGATTTTGAATAACATAAACCATGTGTCTGATAATAGCAGACTCTTGAATTATGTTAAAAAAAATGTCCTCAAAGTAAATATAATTTTAAAATTTTGTATTTATTCATGTTTAAATAATGAGAAGTGTCAAGTGAAGCTTAAATTATTTTTCTGACTTTAATTCATGAGGAAGAAATGAAAATTCAAGCTAATCCATTTTTTTACTACTGAAGTCTACATGTCTTAGATTGAGAAACTAAAGAATTTAGCTTAATTACCCACATTCAGTAAAGCCTTTCTTTTTAATACTTTCAATTATGCTATTGCTATCAAAGTAAAATACAGAATATATTAAAATCCAGAGTTTAAAATCACCCTATGATTTTTTGTCAAGGTTACAAATAAAATTGCAAATATTAGACATCTAAGACAATATTTTCTATTGCTTTTTTCACCCCAGAAAAACTAATTTCTTAAGTATAGGCTATCACAAAAATTTAAGGTCAATGCAATTTATATCAGATTACCTATTATCCAGGCCATAGACATACAATTTTACATCTTTGAGTATTTGAAAAGCACAAAAGCTTTTCTTCTCTGTTGGAAATCATGAATGTTAATGACTTATTAAAATACAATATATTATTTAGGATTATTTTCTCAGGGTTGGTTCAAAGCATCACATTAATAGGAATCAAATAATTTAAATCAGGAGAAAGAGAATGAGTAATATGCCTGTGGCTAAGAATAAACCTCCACCATTTTTTGCCTTTTCTTTCTCTCTCTCTCTCTCTCTCTCTCCCTCCCTCACTCCTTTTCTCCCCCATCTCTTCTGCCATCACCAGTTAAACAACATATATCAGTAACAAACTCTGATGGTCATAACTTAAAAGATGACAGGTAAAATGTTAATTTGGTTTTTAAAAGGTGTCTGTGTATCGCTAAGCTTGTGTAACTTGTAACTCTGTGTTGAAAGGTCCATACATACATAGGCCAGAAAATGATGTCAGAATTCTTTGATCACACTCCATCTCATCTCCTTGAAATCATCTCTCATTTAAACTGAAGGAGACAGTTGGAAGCTAGACTTGGTGACTAGCAAGCACCAAGCTCTCATGTTTCTGTACCTCTAGTTCTGTGGGAACAGGCATGTACTGCCACACCTTGTTGGTTTTTAACACTGAGTGCTGAAAATATGAACTCAGGCTCACATACCTTTTTTCTTTCCACAGATCCATCCTCCATTCAATGTTACAACAAACTGTAAGGATTGTCACATAATAAAACTTAC
The DNA here is from genome assembly GCA_004025045.1 of Sigmodon hispidus. Taxonomy (NCBI): domain Eukaryota; kingdom Metazoa; phylum Chordata; class Mammalia; order Rodentia; family Cricetidae; genus Sigmodon; species Sigmodon hispidus. Next base: position 6,947 of record PVIH01016293.1, on the reverse strand, counting down.
CCAATCTGAAGTGCCTTCAGTGACAAATGTCGGGATACCCTCAATGTCGAATTCAGATTTGCCAGAGAAAAATCTCTCACTTCACCGTTTGTAATGTCTCAGTGTTGATGGTGTGTCTAGAATTTACTTTATTGACCATAGAGTGAAACTCACTTTTTATATGTATGACTGGACTATTAATTTATACTTTTCACTTCTTCTACCTATCAAATGCTGATCACTTCATCCAGTGAGGACTTGGTTAATATTTCATGAGTATGCATTTTAAAAACATTTACAAATACATATATATGTGTTTAGTCAGTTGACTTTCAAGGAATATCACACAATTTATAAATAAAACACTTCACAAGTATCTGTCCGTTTTCACAGATACTTGGTGACTTTTGCTGAATTCAGCTTTGAAGACCAATTATTGTCCTACCAACAGGACAAACAATATGTTAGCCAAATTTTTTTAAAGTAAGGTTGTATTTCTTGAAAGTGAATTTATTTCAATATAACTGTTCAGTGTGTGGTCCTTTTGTCTGGCTTCTTTTATATGGAATAATTTTTTTTTCTCAATCATGTCATTGTAAATATCTGTATTTTACAGCTTTTTCTTTCTAATAATGTTGTTGAATAAATATTTTTTTTTTATTATCCGTGTAATTGTTGATGGGTATTTTGGTTACTCAAAATGGTTGAGCTAATAAAGAATAAACACTTTTCCCCTGTTTCCTTCTAAAAATAAACTTGATTTTGTTACAGGGTTTTCTATCTGTAAAATCTTGGGGGAGGGGATGAGAAGGACAGTGTCAATGGTGTTGAAATTCAGGTGAGAGGCAAAGGACAGACTCATTTAAAGATAAGGGCAGTCTCACAGACTCTTTTAATGTGGATATGGGGCAAAACTATATATTCCCTCCCAATTTCCCCTTGATAGCTGGAGACTCTCTCTCAACTAGCTGTTGTCTCTCTCTTATCATAGGTCTCCAGAATCTCAATGATCATGAATAGTGAATCATGAAGAGCAGCAAACTTCAAGCTAGGTCAGCAAGAAGTGGCCACTGTGCACACCAGCAGAAACAGGGCAACCATGGTTTCATCAGGCTAGCTGATCTCCCTACAGAATCTATGTTTAAAACAAAAAAAGGAATAAAATTGATTTTCTACAATCGGATGACACTCTTTACTCTTGTCACTAACTTCTATTCCTCTTTTCTTCCTGCGCCCAGGGATATGATGTGGAGATTCTCCTGGAAAAATGCCATTACATCCCATTCTGATAGTCATTCAGAAGTCTTTCTTCAATACATGTTCCCAGTTTGGTTTATCAATTGATGGAGGTGATAATCAGTAATTTTCATTTTTTCCATTTTAATACATTTTTTAAATCAATAAACAAAATATTTAATTGTGTCATTTGTTCAGATATTGTTATTTTTTATAAAACTATTTTAATTCAAGGAGGAAAATTACAAATTATATGCAAGTAAATTAAACTTTAGTGTCATGTATAAGTAAACAAATAGGCCTTTAGACAAGAAACCTAAACATAACTCTACTTTTTTGTTTTAAAAAAAGGTCATTTTTTTCCATGTATCCCCCTGCTCACCCTCTCTTCTCTCCTCCCAATCCCTTCCAGTCATCCTTCAGCCTTCCTGCTCCCCATCCCTGGATCTTCCCCCAAAAGGATAAGGAGTCTCAAGGTGGGTCACCTCAGCTTGGTTCATCCACTCGGGGTAAATCCTATTTCCTCATCCCAGTATGGGTGTGGCACTCCTCTGCAGAGAATGGGCTCCAAAGTGCCTGCTAATGCACAGAAACAGTCTGATTCCACCCCTCCAGGATCCACATAACTTCCCATGCTGATGGACAATTGCCTGCTCTTAGAGGACCTAACTGCTTTTCTGGATGGTTCCCCAGTGGCTATTTTTGATTCAGTGAGCTCCCCAGACCAAAAGCCAACCCTCTCTGTGGGACTTTTCCTCACAGTCCCTATCTCTTGCTCATTCACTCTCAGCTGGACAAGCGCTGAGCCGTGGATCACTACCTCCACCTCTATTCATTGTTGGATGTAAGTTCTGTGATGACACTTAGGGTAGTTATTCATTTGATTATAGGAGAAGTCTTATTTAGGCACCACCACCCCTATTGGTTGGAGAACTAGCTAGAGACATCCTGTGAATTACTGGAGGTTTTCCTAGCATCCTGTATCTTTCTAACCCCATATTGGCTTCCTCTATCAAAATATCCATCTCTTTTTTTCTACATCTTTGTTGCTCTTCTCATTCAATCATCTCTTTCTCTCATGATTTGTTCTCACCTCTTGGGTGCAACCTGTCATGATTCCAATTTGCTAAGGAGAACTTCAGTAATTTCTCTTCCTAGGGAATCTCTAGATATCTCTGTTAAGTTCCTTCAGATCCCAAAATGTGCAGAGTTTGCAGCTTGAGTGTTCTTTGTTTATAGTCTAAAGTCAACTTATGAGTGATTACATCCAATGCCTATGTTTCTGGGCTTGTGATACCTTACTAGGGAGGATATTCTTCAAATCCATCCATTTACCTGCCAATTTTAGGATGCGATTTTTTTTCTTTTGTTATTGAGTAGCACCCCATTGTGTAAGTGTACCATAGTTTTTTAATCCATTCTTCAATTGAGGGTCATCTAGGTTGATTCTAGGTTCTTGCTATTATTAATACTGCTACTATGAATATTGTGGAACTAATGCCTTTGAGGTAAAAATGTGCATCCTTTGGGAATATACCTAATAGTGATATTGCTGGATCACTGGGGAAATTGATTCCAAGTTTTCAGAGAAACTGCAATACGCATTCCAGAGTGGCTGTACAAGGTTACACTCCCACCAACAATGGAGGAGTGTTCCCAAGGTTGCTCCACATCCTCTCCAGCATAGATTGTCATCTGTATTTTTGATCTTAGCCATTTTGACATATGTAAGGTGGTATCTCAAAGTTGTTCTGATTGGCATTTTGCTGATGGCTAAAGATGTTACAAATTTTTTTTAGTGGCTTTAAGCCATTTTTAGTTCTTCTGTTGAGAATTTTCTTTGTAACTCTGAAACACATTTTTATTTTTTAAATTGGGTTATTTAGGTCTTGGGGCTCTAACTTTTTTAGTCTGTATATATTTTAGAGATCAGTCCTCTGTCAGTTGTAGGGTTGGTGAAAATCTTTTCCCATTCTGTAGGCTGCTGTTTTGTCTTATTGACTGTGTCCTTGGTTTTACAGAAGCTTTTCAGCTTTAGGAAGTCCCACTTGTTGTTCTTAGTGTCTGTGCTATGGGTATTATATTGAGGAAGTGGACACCTGTGTCAATGAAATGGAGGGTATTTCCCACTTTTTTTTCCTATCAAGTTCAGTGTAACTGGGTTTATGTTGAGGTCTTTGATTCATTTGGATTTCAGTTTTCTGCAGGGTGATAGGGTTGATCTATTTGCATTTTTGTACATAATACCATCCAGTTATGCCAGCACCATTTGTTGAAGTTACTATCTTTCTCCATTGGATATTTTTGGACTCTTTGCCAAAAATTAGGCATTCAGAGGTTAATGTTGGTGTCTTCAATTTGATTTCATTGATCCACATGTCTGTTTTTATGCCAGTACCTGGCTGTTTTTATTACTGGAGCTCTATAGTATAGACTGAAGTCAGGGATGGTGATTTCTCCTGAAGTTGTTTTATTGAGCAGAATTGTTTAGACCATCCTGGGTTTCCTGTTATTCCAAATGAAGCTGAATATTGCTCTTTCAAGGTCTGTAAAAAATTGTGTTGGAATTTTGATGGGGATTGTATTGTATCTGTAGATTGCTTTTCGTAAAATTGCCATTTTTACTATGTTGATCCTACCTATGCAGGAGCATGGGACAGCTTACCATTTGCTGATATCCTCTGCAGTTTCTTTCCTCAGTGGCTTAAAGTTTCTGTCAAACAGTTCTGCTACTTTTTTTGGTTAGAGTTATCCCATGATATTTAATGCTGTTTGCAGCTATTGTAGAAGGTGATGTTTTTCTTATTTCTCTTTTGGCCTTTTTATCTTTATTGTATAGAAGGGCTATTAATTTGTTTTCAGTTAATCTTGAACCCTGCTACATTGCTGAAATGTTTTTGAGCTGTAGAAGTTCCCTTGTAGAATTTTGAAGGTCATTAATATATATCATCATATTATCCACAGATAAAGACAGTTTGACTTCTTTCTTCCAATTTATATCCCTTTAATCTTCTTTCGTTCTCTTCGTGCTTTACCTAAAACTTCAAGAACTATGTTGAATATGTAAGAAAAGAGAGGACAGCTTTGTCTTGTTCCTGATTTTAGTGAAATTGCTTTGAAACTTTATGTAGTTTGATGTTGGCTGTTAGCTTGATGTATATCACCCTTATTATATTTAGTTATTTTCTCTGTATTCCTGACCTCTTCTGAGATTTTATTATGAATTTTGTCAAAGGTTTTTTTCAGCATCTGAGGTCTGATCATGTGTTCTTTTTTTTTAACTTTCATTTTGTTTATATGATGGATGAGATTGACAGTTTCTTCTATTTTGAACCATCCCTGTTTCTCTGGCATGAAGCCTACAACCCAAGAAATCTAGAGAATTATCATGTCATACTTAGAAAAGCAATGCTGGTTTTGCCAGTAAATATGTATTACTCTCATTTGCATTCAAAAGGATATCACTTTAAATGTGAAAGTATGTTCTTTTTCATTTGATTTCCATCAACTATCTTATTGCTGAGAAATCTATATTTCAGATTTTACCCTTTCGATCCTGAGAATATATTCCCATTGTATGCAAAGTGGAATGTTTGGCAGGAGGATACAGCATTTATGATTGCTCGGCAGTTTTTTTTTTGGCTCTTTCAAAAGTATAGAAATGATAGTTTGTAATATATGCCATATGTGATATATATAATACATAGAGAGGGAGTAGATTTAGCAAACTAATATAATTTTAAACTAGATTTCTTGTACTTACTATTCCTAAAATCATAATCAATTTTCAAATATTTTTAGCTAATTTGTTAGGCAATTGAAGTCTGATTTTTTGTTATTGAAAGAGATATTTTTTTCTTCCTCATATAATTAACTCTGATAACTGTTTTCCCTTTCTTTACTTCTCCCAGAAGTTTCTAGCTTCTCTTTCCATTTGGACCAACTTTCTATCATTAAAAAACAAGCAAGCTTCTAAGGCATTATAATATAATGATAAAAGCTAACACATTGAAATTGAATAAAAGAACAGAAGAAAAACAAAGAATAAGGCATAAAGATACAGAGACCCACTCACGCAGACACTCAGAAATCTCACTAAAACATTACAAGAAGCTGTTGCAGATAAATATAAGACCTGGTTAAAAAGAAACTGTGGAGGTCCTTTACTTGCTACCGCAGCCTCTGTGACTTTATATGAGCTTTACTTATGTTGATTTAGAGGACTTGTTTTCATGCTGTCTTCTAAACCTGTATGTAGCAGGAAATCATGGATTGTACAGGTGTGGGAGGGGCATGGTCTGCAGAGACGGAAGCAGAGCGCAGAGGGAGAGAGAGGCAGGTCTTCCGGTCCTGGGGCATGGTGAGGCTGCGGGTCCATATGGGTTGGTATGATGGCTTGGCACGTTGCTAAAACTTCCTTTTGTAAGTGATTCTAACAAAATAAACCTTATTTAAAACATACCTCTTGGTGGCGGGTTTTTACCATGATAATTGGCGCCTGAATGCGGGACTAATTCCACAAACCTGCCGGGTTCGTGCCCTAGGACAGAGCTGGTCTGACCGCCCCGCCGGATTCCGTGCCCGCACACTCTGCATGCTTTGGCCCCCATCTGCATGCACAAGTATTCGGTACAGCAGCCAGGAAGGAATCTGCGTGCAGAAGAACTCCTGAGACCCAGTTCTGATGGTGCACGCCTGGAAGGATTTGTTGAAACATTTAACAGAGACCCTCTCAGCTGAATCACCACCCCGTTTCAAGCACCATTGCTGCTGCACTACGACACCTGCTGACCGTAAGTCCTCATTACACCTGAGTAAGGCAATTTTTTTTCTTTTCTTCTAAAATGTCTGATCAGATAAATGTTCACAATTTTACTCACTTTTTCACAATGGTGATAGAGGATTATTTCCAGGATTATGCATTTGGAGGTTATCTCCACCCAGGAGTCCTTTTGCTTTTTTGTGTGATAATATATTTCTTACCTACTTATTTTAAGGGATCTCAGCATAGAGAGTATGAAGCTAAGATGTCTGGCATGGATGAATGTATTAAGACATTCCAGAAACTCATTGTTTCCATGGAAGAGAGGTCTACTTTGATCACAGAGGAATTTAGAGCTCACATTGATGAGAATTTTAGAAAATTGGATGAGAAATTTTTAAAAAATGGATGAAAATTTTGTTAGAGAGGAGTACAGGGCTCATGTTGATGAAAATTTTAGGAAATTAGATGAGAAATTTTAAAAAATGGATGAAAATTTTAGGATAATGGATGGAAACTCTAGGAAATTTGAACAGAAGATAGTGGAAAGGGTAGATGTGGAATCTGGGAGAATGTTCCATTCTATGAAATTATTGGAGAGATCATTTATAGAAGACTTTAAAACACTGGAAAAGACCATTACCACTAGGTTGCAAGATTATGAGGCTCGTTTGGATATTTTAGGAAAGGATTTTGAGGCGACACCTGCTCAAGATAACCCAGAGCCCCCTCTTAAACGGTGCTATTGCAGGGAAGGTTCTTTACCTAGATTGGTTACCATGAGGGGACTACCCCCCGTCCCTCCAGCTCTGTTCCCAGTTGTGGCAGAGGCCAAAAAACCACAACCACGTGGAAGGGCTTCTGACAATGTGGCATACAATTATGAACCTATACCCATGAAGGATTTAAAGACAATAAAGGAAGCCATAGTGAACTATGGTGTACACTCATCTTTTGTGAGGCAATCCTT